>CABFWB010001764.1:44788-67461 GCA_902151455.1 Timema bartmani | reverse complement strand
TAAAGAATGATATGACACTTAGATAGGAATATGTAAAGGTGTACTCATGGGTGTGAATAATATGCAATGCTCTCTGGAATAAGGGGGCCTCCAAGGTCATATATTATATGATTCAGTGAAGGGGAAGGTGGGGAGTAAGGAATACAAATTTTAAGTACTTTTAAGGAATATAATTGGCATTCTTTCATCAAAAAATTAAAATAAATAAATCTGAACGAAAGTCACATAATATTTCCTTTTAATCAACAACCAAAGTTTGCTTGGAAAAAATTGGATACATAATGGAGAATTGACCAAAGCGGGTTTAAGGTTTCATCATCTTCCTGTCATAAGAGACTGAAAAGATGCTCTTCAGGACTTAAATTTCTCAATCACATGATCATAATTAACTGACGAAGCCAATTTTTGTTGAATGCACAGATTTATGAGTGTGTCAGGGCGTTGTTTTTCTTTGTTTTTCCCCTGCAACACTGGCTTTCTGTACATTCATTTCTACAATATTCTGGACATTCTATATTACTATTTGACATTAAATGCGCATTGCATAAACCTGTATTTTAAAACTAGAGTTGAGTTGGATTTTATATTTCTCGAATACCAATCTTAAATTGTATTTCAAATCTGGAATTAAAATTCAAATCCTTAAAAATGAAATACATTAGAACCTCGAGTATCCGGATTCGTATCGCAGCAGTGGTTTTGATTAAATTCTAACAAAATAACTTTTTTTTTTAAATTTTTCATAGTTTTATGTAAGGTATGTAATTGCTTTTAAGAAGTTTGAAGATTTATTTTTATGATGTGTTGTGTAATAAATAATAATAATTTGTTTTATGATGTGTTGTAAGTGTAGTACATATGTTATATGTTTTTAGTGTTATATTTCCAATAAAGTTTTTTAGTGTGAAGTTCTTTTTTTTTATAAGGTCAATTATCCTCATATTTGACTATATGGACTAACCTAGATCCTAACTAGTCCAAATAGTGTGGGTTCTATTATAATTTAGTTAAAGTTAATATTTTAATTAAAAATGTTATTTAAAGCCTAGTACCACTGACAATTGATATTTTGTTTGTCATGTAGCTCATGTCATTTAATCTATTTAAATTATGTAAATTATTTATATTAATATAATTTTGTCCTGTTTTGTGATTTTGTTACTTTTCCAAATCTATAAGTAAATATAATTCCTTTTACCAGTTGCGTTATTATAAAATTATTTAGCCATTGGGCCACCTCATTTTTGAACATTTTACCAATTTGTTTAAAATTGTCATTTGAAGATAAGGTTTTTATAATTGTTTTTGAGATACTTTTCTCAAGGGTTTTATGAATCTTGTATCTCTCAAATACTATAGGATTTAAAACTAAAAAGAATAATGAGATTAGATTAAAATGCACTTACATTTCTTTAGATATTGGGTCGTGCTTGAACTGTACACAAACCTATGATTGTGCTTATGACGAGTGTCATTGATTACTTATTATCTTCTAGTTCAGGGGTTTCCAACTCGTAAGGGCCATATTGGAAACCTTAGGCATGATTGCGGGCCGCACTTTAATAACAGGCCAATTTTCGTAAAATTCTGCAAATAGAACAGAGCTGCCAGTATTAAATATAAAGCATAGTTTAATTTAAGCAAAGGTTTAATCATTTTAATTGCTTAAAACACTATTCTACAATTGCATACAAGAGTGAAATTAAAAATAAACAAAAAACTATTAAACCCAGAACAATTGAATTTTGAAGAAGAGCACTCGATAATGTCAGTTTATTTGACAAAAGGCAAAAAGAAGAAAAAAATTAACCTAAAGACAAACTGAAATTAATAATGTAATCAAAACAAAACTTAAAAATGTACAATCTATTGGGAGTACTGTGGTCGATCAGCTCCATCTACCAATGAACAGCTCTGTTGTTGCTAATCTCAAAAGATGCAGCAAGGAAGAATCTGCAAGTCATCTTCTGTACTGATTTTTAATGAATTTCATAGAACAAAAAACACTTTCACATATGTACCTGCTCCCAAAGATTCAAGTCATTTTTAGTCCAAATTATCTTAAGTTTGGGTATTTTTCGCTGGCTAGCAGTTTTAAAAAATGTGATCCCTTTTCTTGTCTGGTCTGTAGGAATGTAGATCGCACAGCTCAAGTTGTAGGTGTGGTTCTTGTTCCTCGATTGTAGCACCAATAGGATTCATGTAAAGCTGTACACTGCTTTTCAGTGTTTCAGTTTCATTGAATCGTGTGTTGAATTCTTCAATGATCTCTTGAATGTGTGAACTGAAATCTGAAAAATATATAGTTTATTGGTCTTTCTCCGCCGCTAATTGTAGACAGCAAGAGAAATTGTCAATTCATTGTTTTCCAAAGAACCTTTGAAAATGTTTAACTTGTTTCAAAATCCATTTACAATTACCACCATATCTGATAATACATGGTTTCTTCCTTGAAGACTCAAGTTTAAGGTTTTAAGATGATTTGTCATGTCTGTTAGGAAAGCTAACTGCTTTAAAAATTCTGGGCTTTGAATTTCTTCTTCTAGTTCTGTGGTTTCAGACGAGACAAACTTATTAAGGAATTCAGGGATTTCCTTGAGAATAGCAAAAAACTGTTCAAGGCACTTTCCTGCACTCGGCACCTTACATGGTTCTACAGCAGCAAGTTTCCATATTCTGCCTATTTCTCACATAATGCTCCCTGGTGAATGAGACAGTGGATCATAGGACAGGTTACGCCATTTTCTTTTAGCAATCCCATCAGACCTGTCTTCTCTCCTGTCATTGCTGACGCTTCGTCTGTCACAATGGATGAACATTTACTGAAGCCTCCAAATCTGTCGACAGTTTTTTTAACAGCATCATAAATGTCCCTCCCTTTTGTTGTTTCTTGAAGAGAGCAGACATCAAATAGCTCCTCTTTACTGCTGAAGTCTTTGAAGGTGGTCCCATCAAATAGCTCCTCTTTACTGCTGAAGTTTTTGAAGGGGGTCCCATCAAATAGCTCCTCTTTACTGCTGAAGTCTTTGAAGGTGGTCCATACAAATATTAATAGCTGACGACTATACATGCTTTCTTTAACCAATCTAATCAGCGATTTTTCTACTTGCTCTCCCATATCAATGACCCTTCTCTGTACAGTTTGGTTGGAAAGTGGCACTGATTCAAATTTCTCAGCCATTTTAGCATCTCCAAAAGCCTTTGCCATTTTCATAGCACACTTTTTGAACCAGACTGCCTTCAGTGAAGGGTTTATTTTTTGCCTTTGCAAGTTCAAGCGACACTGTGTAGGAGGCGTACAGAGAAGATGACTGATTTTGTAAGAGTTTACTAAACATACCTGTTTGCTATTTTAATTTCTTTTTGAAGTCTGCAACCAGTGCGTGTCAAGCTTCTTCCTTATATGTTGCATACTTGTTCTCGTGCATTGTTGTGTAATGTTGTTTAACATTGTACTCCTTCGGTACAGACACACTTTGTCTACATACCAAACAGTGAAGCTTCCCACTGTTGTTAGTAATTAAATAGTCATTCTCCCAGCTTTCCTTGTAAATTCTGTTTTCAAATTAAATTTTGCGTTTCTGTGAGTTTCCACTCATTTTTTATTCACGTAAAAGACACTCAACACAAAACAAAGCCTCAAAAATTGACAGTAACTTGTGAAACTTCACTACACGTCAAGCAAGTGTGACTGAGCGTTAGTGGAGACGGGAGGAGTAGCCAGCAAGCCTTACCAGGCGAGTCTATTGTTACGTGAGTGAAGGGGGGAGAGATCAGTGGAGGGGCCCAACTACTCTTGCCGGGTCCTGCACTGTGCGATGCGGCGCGTTGCTTGTAGAACGGCTGACTATTAATTCTTTATCAACTTTGTTTGCTCATTATTGCCGTATAAAAATTAATACATTTTTTGAACGAGCTTTGAAATATTTTTTGTAACTTTGCTTGAGATTTAATTTATTTTTTTATTTTTTTCAAAAAGCTTTCGCGGGCCGCCAATTGGAAACCCCTGTTCTAGTTCATTAACACTTGTGTTAACCTGCCTCAGTGGCATAGTTAGCTAACGAGCTAGTTTCTCGTTGAGTTAGACTGCCTAGGGCAGGGAGATCAAGGTTCGAATCTCGCTTGGGTGAACTGGGGGGTGGCTTTTCCTTAATTGTTTTCCACTCTCCCTCCACACAAATGCAGGCTTTTTTCCTCTATATTCAACCTTCCCTATTCCTAACCCATTAGTGTAATTAGTACTTAAGCGTATAACCCGAACAGATAGTAAGGCGTTGTGCTAAATAAAAAATAAAATAAATAAAACACTTGTGTTGACAGCTGCTGTCTCGGATGTGTCCCACTAGGAAGGATTTGTTGCTCAATATAGCTCTGGGTCTCGAGAACAGAGAAGACTTTGTGATTCGTGACATGACCCGATTTCTTGGCGGGCTGGAGATAAACATCCAAGCGCTAAGTGCCTTCTACACAGCACATGACCTTGAGTCAACAGCAAGAGTTTAAATCAAATTGAGCTAATGTCAAAATTGAATTGGGCTGATTTTGTGTACATTTGATGTTTTTTGTGCCAACTATTTTAAATATGAGATATAATTTGCATTAATTAATCACACTATATTCTAAAACTTATCATTTTGTTGTAAATACAATAATTTTGAGTTTACACTTCTGTCGCCTATCACTATAGAAGTCCCATAGACTGACTAGTATAATATTTATGTGTATCTTACAACAATGGTATGAGAGAAAATCAAACTGTGTAAAAAGCACAAAAAAGTGTCAAAATACAATATTTCTTCACATTTAAAATAAATATCTAGTCGTTAAGATATGGCACATGATGACGAAAACATTTTTAATTTAACTTAAGGAAAGGGAATTTTATAGAACCTATAAAATAATTGACATTTTACAACCAAAATCTTATGAAAACGAGATTTATAATGAAATTAAATATTTAGTTTTCAATTGTTTACTATATTTATTTTTAGCTTTGAGCTTTTTTAAAAATCAGTTTACTTATTAATTAGTATTTTATTGATACATACAAATTATCTTATGGAGTAAGTAAAAATGGCACACACTTTCAAATTTTTATTAAATAACGTGCATAAAGAATGTTTTTATATGTAGTTAAATCATTATGGTAGACATAATATAATCGCAGAAAATTAAGCACAAAAAAAAACCATATTTACAAACACTCAAATTGTTGAGGCACCATGGCATCCTCTTCAGAAGGTTGTATACTGAACAGTAAGTTGGCATCAGTGGTGCCTACTTAGATGTTGCAAAATGAAAACTTCTCTAATAGATTATAAATTATCTTGAGAGTCTGCTATTCTGTTTTGATGGCAGGGGGGGCGTCAGTGGTGCAGCAGGTTTATAAATATGGAAAAGTTAATGTAGACTTTGTGATCTTTTGTGTTGCCCACTTACTGTTCACTCTACTTTTTTAGCACCGCGTCTGACTACCCGTTCAGGTTATATTTAGAGGAAATGTTCCAACTTTTGTGTGAAGGAAGAGTGAAAACCATTTTGAGGAAAAAAACTCAATACACCCGACCGAGATTCGAACCTCGATTTCCCTGTCATCTGCAGTCTAGTCTACTGCGAGAATAGCGTAGTTGAGTAGACCACGCAGCCACCGAAGCGGGCTAGTTTACTATTCAAGTGGTTGCAAGTGTTACGGTTTTATGTTTTTATTTGTGCTTTAATTTCTACATTTTTTTTACATTTATTTAATTAAATATTTAACTTAGCTTTATAAATCTTAAGTAGAGTACATTGTATTTTATTTATAAGGATTGTGTATTAAGTTAAAAATTGTTTAACATATTTAAGTTTAAATGAATACATTTAAGGCAGTTTGAAGTTGGTACATAAATATTACTCAAATAACAAAATTTACTATTTGCTTATTTAGTTATATATATTGATATTACTTGCTATTTTTGAAATGTTACATTTACACACCATATTTACTTGAATCTTATGCACATCCCAATTTTCAAAACCTTAAAAACATAAGATTTTTTTAAAACTTAGTTTCATATGCCACCCTTCACGTGACGTGCAATTTGGGTTCATTTCACTCCATAAAACCACCAAGATATTGCCGGAGTGAGTATGATAAAGCAATGGGGCAGGGGTTCTAGTGTTTGAAACAATTCTGACAAAAGTAAGGGCAGATGAAGGCTAGGGATGAGGTGACCTAAACAGAACATGAAAAGAGGGAAGCAGTTTGGAGGGCTGAGTGTGAGAGCCCAGGGCAGAGAAGTAGGTGGGGGTTTTGAGTGCGCCCTCAATGCTAACACATACACTGATTTTAGAGATAAAATTCAGCCAAAAAGGTGTACATTAGATTTGAGTAAACATGGCCTTTAACTTGTTGAATGTACATAGTAAACAAATTGCAGATTGAACTACTTCATTCCAACACAGCCCAGTATTTCTAGCATAAACTATATTTATTTTAAGCATTTAGTTGTTGATATTTTCCCTTCCACGTATGCTTTACAAATCCTAGCGTTTTATTTGTTTGAATACATGTGGAAAGTTTAACCTTAAATCTATACATTCTATTTAACGAGTCTATAACTTTAAAAATATACTAGGTTTATTTTTATAATGTGCCTTTTCCTTCTTCTTAAAATGTATTTCAAATACTATTTTATAATGTTGTTAAAGTTAACTTTAAGCCAATTTCAATTTTATTCCGTGTTATGTGTGTGATGAAAACTTTTGTTTTACTTCTGTGTCATTACAAGCAGGGTTACACCAATGCACTAATACAAATATAAACATTGTTAAAATTATGCATGTAACTTGTAGAGTGTGAATTATATTGATAACTTGTTTGCCAGTAGCTATCCAATTGGATTCTGACAACATTTTAATGTCTGTACATTAGCCCTGTGATAGGTTGTGAATTTCTTCCATCCATTTAGTGATTATTTATGTTCATTTTGATACAATTGTATATAAATACTATATGAAATAATTCAAATGGAATGTTGAATGACACCGGGACACTAGATTTGAATTCAGAGTCCAGGGGCCAATTTTTGACATCTTTGACTTTTGTTTTTGAATAGTGTACATACATATTCTAGAAATCGTAATATTATTATTATTATTATTATTATTATTAGCACCGCGTATTACTACCCGTTCGGGTTATACGCACATACGCTAATGTGCAATGGTAGGGTGATTGTGAGATGAAATGGAGGACCTACAGTTTAACGTGGAATCCGAACCACGGTGGAGGCCTGGCATTCCTCACATTCACAAGTTGTGATTAATACACATCTTGTCAGAGGTGAAGGAAGGGTTTGGCATTCAGATAAATCTGTGCCGGGACCGAGGATTGAACCCCGGACCTCTAGCACAGAAGTCTGACACCTTACCCCTAGACCACCAGGTCACCTAAAAATCGTAATATTAATTTCAATACAGTTGGGCCCCGCTAATACAGCGGATTAGGCTCCATAACCCTGTTGTAAAGCGGAACATAGCCTATTTTTTAACTTTCAAATGAGTATAAAATCATGATAACATGTTAAGACTAATATATATATATATAGTGCGCAATAGAACTAGACCTAAAAATTAATAAAAATATCGAAAACAATTGAATTATCATTCAATGGTTTTCATCATTCTATAAAATCTTGATAACATGTTAAGACTAATATATATATATATAGTGCGCAATAGAACTAGACCTAATAATTAATAAAAATATCGAAAACAATTGAATTATCATTCAATGGTTTTCATTCGATATTGCCCATCACTACTGTAAACAGACTGAATTACATAAAAAGGCGGCCAAAGCCATTCACTGCGCGTATCATGCCAAAAAATACCGGAAGAGCAAGACAAGCGCCAGAATCAATGAACATGTATATAGTTGAAAACTACTGTAAAGCGGGACCCTAATGTATTACCAAATAGTTAAATGTTAAAATTAATGTATAATTATAATGATTTGCTCAAATATATTCGAAGTGAAGGGAATAGGTTTGCATAATGTACTTACATAGATATATAGCATTAAAATACATTTACATCGAATTTGTAAAAACAACAAATAATTGCTTGCTAATTGAGCTAGGTATTGTTACATTTTTGTCAATCGCAGGTTAATGTGAATGTCTAGTTATAGTTTAAAATAACATATTTGTAAAAGTTGAAAATGATCGATTTGGTGCTATAAGGGATAAGAACATTAAACAAAATTATAGTATATCATGTTGAAGTTAGCTGTTTTATCCACAAATTGTTTTAAATCAAATCTTTGAGAATCAAGAAAAAAATAAATTATTTATAAAGAAACAGATGTATATTTAGTCACAATAGAATTTAGATTTAAGTCCAGGGAAAGATAATGCAACACTAAACTTACACCAAAATACAAACAGTTTAATTTTGGAAACCACATACAATATAATATTAATTATTTTTGTACATATGGAAAGTAATAAAAAAATGAGCCACTTGGCCTGATGATATATAAAATGGAATATTATGAGCACAAGCTGTGCATATTTTGCCCCCCTTCACCCGCTAAAGTGCTGGTCCACACTTATGCAGATACACTTGAATAAACCCATCAAAAATATACTTTATGAGCACTTCATCCCCCTCTTCTCAACATTGGAGAAATGAAATTATGTGGCTCTTCTGTAGTTACAGTTCAATTCTCATTGGAAGGACCTTTAAGAAAAATAAACACATATTTTGTGGCCAAAATTGATAATATTTTAGTTTTATTTTATAAGTATTGATCATATTTATCAAAAGTGATAGCTGCAGATCACATGACTTGACCCATAACTACATGAAAGTAGATCTAGTATATTTTCCAGCTGTCAGATAAGGTATTTAATATTCAAATTGGACTATAGCGACCTGTTCAAACAAGGATTTGAGAAATATTGTTGGGTGATGTAGATTAGGTTTTTGGAGTATTTTTATATAAAAAAAAAGTCAGATGAATAAAAGTTAGCATGTATTTTTATTGTTATATGTTGAAAATATTAAATCTTTATTAAATAAAATTTAAACACCATAATGTTTTAAGAGATTGAAACTAAATGTTTGTTATTTTTCTAGTGGAGCTTCATAGTGACTGAAGCTGGATTTTTAAAAAATGTTGGAAGATTTGGATGCCTCTATAAAGCTTTCTTGTGACTGAAAGGGGGGAGGATCTTGTGTTGAGTCCTGGGGAATGTCTGAATTTTGTCAAGTGTTATAATTAACTCCAAGAGATTCCAACTGTTGGGGAGAGCTCATATTATTCTGGTATTTTGACATGATCAACTGTTTCCAGCTTGTGGCCGGGTCACTTCAGTAAAATGCCTCCATCTTCCTCCTTTAATCACTTCCATTCTTCTCTTCACACTTGCGCACTTTCTGTCATATACACCTCCCATCTCTTTCTCGGTCTCCCTTGCAGCATTATTCCTGCATACTTCATCTCCATAATGCTTCTTTCTATGATACAAGTCAATATTTCAAATGATGTTTTTAGGCAGAAAGTTCTACTTCTGATTTATCTGGTTTCTGTCAAAGTGGTGTGGTGAATTTTTGTTCGATTGAGTGTTCATATCGTAATGAACAGTTTCTAGCCGCTGGCCGGGTCTATTTGGAACATAATCCTCTCCAATATATTCTTTCCTCCCCCATCTCTCTCCTCCACCATGACCCAGTCCTCTCCTCTCTCCTCCACACTCCCTTCAGCCATCTATACCTTGACCTTCTAGTGTTAGTATAGCGAGACCAATTCTACAATGCAGCGGCCGTTAAAGTGTGATGTTATTTTTCGTGGAGCAGTTCTAATGTACTCGATTGTTTTCATTTCAATAAAGGACAGTTATTCCATGCCAGTGATCCCCAAATTCTAGCAAGTCACGTACCCATTTCAAGGTCATAGCCTAACCAATGTAGAACTTCCGGCTATTCACTAAAAAAAAAAAAGACACTAATGCCTATTATTTTGTTGGTAGTTCCAAATTTTGATAAATCTTCAATGGTTTAGCTAAACAAAGCCGTGACAGAGAAAGAAAAGCTTAAAATAAAACTGTGTACAGTAAGTTGTGTGCCACAGTAAAATTTACACGTACCATAGTTTGGAAAACACCGATGTATTTGATATCCTTCCATTAAGTCAAAGGCACATTTAAGTCTGTGCTTCTCCCTTTCAAATTTGGTCTATATGAAAGATATTCTCAAAATTAATTTCATAATGTGTTATTCATTCCTCCTTGTGATGTAGTGGGGTAGAACTTCCTTGCATGTGTAATTGTAACAAGTGAAACCTCTTTGTCTGATGGCGCGCTGCCCGTCTCAAAGCTATGAACCCGGACACCAGTTCTACGACCAGTAGTGACAACATGACACCTTGGACAGCGCGCTCCACCACCTGGGGGACAGTTCGTTCGTTGGCAAACAAAAATATTTGTAAAGGAAACTGTAATAGCAAGGATAACATCCAGAATCCTGCAAGCTCTGGAATCTGAAAAGAATAAAATATGTTACAATGTATCATAAAAAAAAATTGTGCAAAGTTCTGTAAGCACTTGTATTTATATTATTTATTATTTCATCTAAATGGTTCTTCCTATGAAAATTAGATTGTGGTTTTCTTTTCCAGCGAACAAACCTTTTCAGTGAGGTTTCCCAGGTAGCCTAAGTACAAGCGCAGACATTCTATTCCGATCACAGCCACCAAAACTGTTACCACAATGAAACGATACATATTGCTCAGACAGTCATACTGAAAATAAACAACAAAACACAACATTATTTTTATTTTCAATGTTATGTATAGCATTTAAATCAGCCTATTTATTTGATAATAAAATATTTAAGAGATAACATTCAAACATACCTTGACATGTAGCATAACTGCAACGGTGATCAACCATATTGGGAAAAATAAAACATTGAAATACAATGACATTTGAAGGGGTAGGCTGGATATAATCTCATTTCCTGGAATTAAAAAACCTTGTCAGAAGCAATCACGTGAACTAGCCTTTCTAATAAAACACACAATTGTTTGTTGCATTGTAAATCTAAGATAACTGGTAACTAACGTTCTGGGGTCAGGTTTAAAGGGTCTGTTCCATAATTATGTTTAGGCTAAACCACTAATAAGCATTACTAAAGCTTTAAAACAAATTTATTCAAAGTTTGAAGAAAAACATATTTATTTATTTGAGGTATTAAACATCCTAAGAAGAGTATATAGCTTGTGAAGGAAGACCTGAAGGTAAACGACCACTGGGCAGATCAATAAACAGATGGAGAGATGATGTAGTGTAGGTGGGGAAGAGGCAAGGGTGGAAGGCGGTCGTGCGTGAGACTAAGGACCGGCCGCAGAAGTAAGTATTTAACGTGTACTTTCTGAACCAAATTAATATATCAGAACACAAGCATTTCTATGAGCAAACGGACCTACCAATTTTGCCAAGGAAGGTTTTTCACATACCTTCCAGGGTTCTTTTACACGCCACAATCAACGTGAGACCAACGGTTATACTTCCCCTGCGAAGGGAGTTATGTTACAGATTTTGGGTCTTGAGGCGAGCACTTTACTCCAATACCACCGAGGTCGACATGATGGAAAAAAAAACCCTTGAAATCTTGAATTCAATATTTCCTCAAATATCCTTTCCTTTAGAGCAGGTACTCAAAGTTTTGGTGGTGGAGAACCACTAAATGGAAGTTATGCGAGCTATTAGGAGACCATCGAGGCCCTGGGAGTAGCGGTGCGTGGAGGGGGTAAAAGTAATTTGAAAAAAATATTATTTTAGGCAATTACATTCTAGGATTATAAATACAGGACAACACTATTTATTAAAGGAAATGTCGATCAAAAATATATATATCGTAGTTAATTACATATAATTAGTATGTAATAGTTTTTTTACTATTATTTTTAACATTCTAAACCTTATACATTTTTATAAATAATTCTTCAGATTCGTTGACATGATAATAATAATGGCCTTTATTTATCTGACAAGGTGAAAGTGTACCTTCTCTTCAACTTACCAGTAACCAGAGTTTAAATTCATATGTCTATTATATTACATTTATTGGAATGTGAACTTATTTTAATAGTATTAATAAAACATGACATTGAAAGAAAAATTCAAACAAGCAGAAAACCATTTGCATGCTCATTCACAGCTCAAGTAGTTTCAAGAAGTCAGTTTAGCTTATTTAACAAGATATATTATGTGTGACACTTGAAGGGAATTTTGGATGTCAGGTGGCGAGTCAAGTTATCTAATTATTTGTTCCAAGTCTGTGATGCCAAGACAGTTAAAGAAAGAGCATAGGGCCTATATTTTAGATCTATGCCTTAATGTTGGTACAGACTTGTGTATGCTGTATGTGTTTAATCTTTGGCATTTCAAATTTTGGTATAGATGTGGTCAACATTATTTAATTTATTGTTACTAAGAAACTTCTAGGGATCCTGCGGATCACTTGATAGGCCGCCGTGAACAACACTTTGATGAACATAGGATTATGATTCGAGGGTTTTTAATATCAAGTATAAACCATTTTACACTACTGTTGTTAACCTCTGTGGTCTTGGGGTCAAGTGCTCAGCGGTAGGAGCCGATGCTAGTTGGTTCAAACCCAGCCAGGGTCAACAAGAGTTCTCTTGAGCAATAAAAATACATAGCAAAACCTCCTTTGAAGGGGAAATAAAGCCATCAGTCCCATGTAGATTGTGGCATATAAAAGAACCCTAGAGGGGATGTTAAATTAACTTTCTTGGCAAAATTGGTAGGCTCTTTTGTTCTCGTTCATAGAAATTCTTGTGTGCTGATAAAATCCGTCTGTTCAGAAAGCGTAAGTTAAATAGGCCCACCTACCTAAAAAAATAATCAAAATTATTGTGTCAAATGACCATTAGGTTTTTAACATTTCACTAGTCCCTGGGACTTGCTCGTTATAGTGAACACCAAAATCTTCTTGATGATTTGAGTCCTAGACCAAGAGTAATATTCTTGGCAAGTAAGTCTATCGAGGTTTTTAATGTGCTGTTTAGTTGTAAAGTGATAAAATTTGTAAATATATTAAATATATATATATATATACATTCAATTATCATTTATGTTATACATTCAGAAAAGTACAATAAAATATCCCACGATTTGGAACTATCTGGACCATATTGTGTCATGCAGAAAAAAAGTATGGTTTATTTTACAATAGATTTACAGTAAAGGAAATATCAGCCCACGTTGTAAAATAATTGTAAATGGTTTTAAAAATTAAAAATGATATTTTAGTGCAAGATATTTCAGGATCCTGGAAAATTCATGAAAAATATGTTAATGCCTAGAAGACTAGGTTTTGTCTCGTTGGGAAAGCTTAAAATAATAAACAATGTAAACTATTTTGTGTTAAAATACTTTTGGTGCCATCTTGTGACAATCTTTTAAATATTAACATTATTCGATGATTTTACAATATTAATTTTGCTATCGTTGGAAATTTGCTGGTTTTGTTTTTGTGTCAATAGATGGGTTAAAAATGTTAAATTTTCCATAATAAAACATAGAACAAAAATTAAATACTCCCGTCCTCTTTAAGTACAGTTTCCGAAGTCATTATAATTTATTGCTATAAAAATGGCTTAGAATAGTGATAATTGATGTTGGCTTCTCCCATAAAAGAAAATAAATGTTAGTTCCCACAATGAAATATCAAAACGTAGCTTTGGGTGCCAGTTGTGCAATGAATTTCTAGAAACATTTTCGCCTTGTATATCGTGTTTAAAAACGTAATGTATCATACACTGCAATACATATTATATTATCATACCAAAATAAATATAGTCTGACTCTGAATAAGGGTGTGGATACGATAATCCTGGAAATAATCTGTCTGAAAAACTTGTCACAGTTCGTTTCCAAGTTTCCGCCATTTGGACTTTGGAATCATAGATAAAGAAGTGCTTCATGGGGATGGAACTTCTTTTGACGGTTCTTTGTATCAAACTTTTTTGCTTATACAGACGGATTCAAGGGACAAACTAGAGAAGCGCTGTTGTGCTAAAAAAAAAATAAACACCTTTAATTAGGTTTTTATACCTATTTTTAACATAATTTTAAGTCTAAAAATTTCATTAAAATATAAGATAAATATAGTGTTTAACCCAGTAATTTAACTTCATTGCACAAATCATTACACTAGCCGCGCCATTTTTAATTAATTTGAACCCATTTTAAATTACTTGTATTGTAGATAAGAAAAATAACACATTGAAATGGTATATTTAAAATATTTTCTAACGTACAGTAATAATAAATGAATATATAACTCTTTTACAATTTTTAGAAATAATACTTTTCTGTGTACTTGAAGTAAAATATGTTGCTTATACTTTGATTTTGCACACTTCACTTAAATTGTACTCTACGAACTCACACGCCTAATGACAAAACATGTTTCATTGGTATAGGCACCGTGCAAAGTGCAGACGATATTTGAATTCACGACAGGAGCACGCAAGACAGCCTTATGTTTAAGTTCTCGCAGGAAAAATCTGAGCGGTATCACGTTTACCGCGATCAAATACACGAAAATCCTAAAACATAACTCACCGTTTCTCGAAAACTACTTGGACAATCACAGTAGTTTTTTCAGAATTTGTTATAAAAACCTTAAAATACATGATGATATTATTAAAATTCCCATATTCTTATTGGTTAGCTTTGAAAAAAAAAGTTTTTTTTTAACTAAAGAACTATAATGAGGTTTTTAGTGCAGACATATTTGGAATCTGTGTAAAAGTTTTTCCTAATTGAGATAGATGAGTAGTATAAGTGTACGAAAAGATCATCATGAACTGAATTTTATTTTTATATAAGACTCATTCCTCTAACACCAATACTTTTCACAGTTTGATGTGTTTAGTTACGAGCTCTTCACGCTCTTCACCAGTACTGGCGCACTTAGCCTATACCCGGTAGTATGGTATATTAAAAAAAAAGTATTATGTAATTAATAGCAAAATAAATTTTATTTTAAATTAGAGATTTTTTCAACCTTTTAGTGATTTTGATGACCATAAAAAAGTGTTCGTTTGACTACTAAGGTCTGAAAATATTTATTTATTCCAAATTTTCAAAATGATAATAGCAACCAACCTAAAAATAAATAGTATTTCAATGTAGTTTAGTAAACTATAATCTATAGAGCTATTTAAACTTGCTAGTAAAAGAAGTTACTGGGCAACCAGTCAGCAGCACCTTCGCAAGGAAAAAAAAGATCATAATAAAATCATACCGTCATTAGGCAATTTTGCGCGATCGACTTTGTTACATCTTGATATCAAATTAGTTTCCTATTTGCAAAAGCATATATATATATATATATATATATATATATATATATATATATATATCAGTCACATCTACAGTTGCAAAAGCAGTTAAATCCTTATGTAAAAATGTCACTCTTGTACTTCAAATTTCAAAAGCAGCTAAATACTTTTCTGTATCATTAAGGACCATATTTTTGATCGATAATTTATCTACAATTAAAGCTATTTTACTTTCAAATACAATGGTGTGGGTTTTAAAAATAATTATTAAAGTAGGTACAAGAAAGTAATATGTTGGCTACACTGGAGAACAACTGGTATTTAAACAGGTCGAAGTTTATTTGTGTATTACTTGCCTTATCGTAGGTAATCTCTTCAAAAATTATGGATCAAGACCTTAATGGCATATCCGAGGAAGAATGCATTGTTGAAACTCCACCTAACAAGTCGAAGAAGAAGAAAACGTCAAGGAACATGGAAAAGAAACATTGAAACGAAAGCCAGGTATGTGAACAAACTTCATATGGTTATCATTGTACTTTTACTTTGAGCACTTAAATAAAAAGTATAGTACGTAATTCACTATTATTATGACACCGTCCAAAAGGATTCTCAAAAATGCCCACATGCGATCACAGAGGTAAAAGTGGATATAAGTGCAACCAGCTTTCTATGCAAGATATCAGAAAAATCCACTTTAACTACTACAAGGATGCAGACCTACAATCTAGAAAGAACTTTATTTTACAACATATATTAGTTTCATCCGAAAAACAGAGTCGCCTTCCCGAAGGTAGAAACTCCAGAAGGAAGGTGAGTCCTACTTTTTTTTTACCCAAGCAAAGACAAGATAGTAAGGAAAATGTTAAAGTTTGTCAATCTGCATTTTTGACAATTTTTCAAGAGAGCCGCAATCGTATTCAGAAACTCTGCCACAAATACCTTGAATTAGGGATTACTCCTCCTGAAACCCATGGAGGTCCTCTGAAGCAAGTAATCTATGAAAAGAAAAGGGATGCTGTCAAAGAATTTATCAAGACATTCAAACCAATACAAAAGCACTACTCAAGGGGATGAAAAAATAATACTATACACCATTACTTACCAAGCGAACTTATTGTAGATAAAATGTAGAAGATGTACATTGAAGCAAACCCCTCAGAAGATCTACAGGTCCAGTATGAGTTCTTTCGAAATACTTTCAATGAAAACTTTAATATTGGATTTGATGCTCCCTACACTGACACATTTTCAACATGCACAAGGCTTGAGTACCAAATAGTTAACGAGAATGACAACAATAAAAAATAAGATTTAAACACAGAGTTCAAAGGCCACAAAATTCGTGCTGAAAGGTTTGATGAAATACTGCGAAAAAAGAACGATGATGAACTGGTAATAAGCTATGACTGCCAGAAGAATTTTGTACTCCCTAAAATACCGGACTTATTACAAACGTCCACTATACCTTTACAATTTTATGATCTCTAAGGAGTATCAATATCTCCCCAAAACAAGACCGACACGTTTGCCTGTCTACCTTTGGACTGAAAACAAGTTTGCCAAAGGATCCAACCAAATATCCTCAGCTGTGGAACGACAGTTTCGAGCAAGGAGTGTTATTGACAACCCAGAAGGGTATATCAAAGTGATTGCGGAACACTGTACAATAGAACATCTTGCAGAAGGTTGCCCTGTTCAGGATAGGAAAATGTATGGAGATGAAGTTTTGAAACAACCGGGTCAATGGCACTTTCAATTCCAGAAATCAAAGAAGATTATTTTTTCAAGGTCAAAGACTAGAAAACTTGTGCTAGTTCAAGGAAAACCATTTTATGGGTTTGAATGTGGTGAACCAAAATCCCTGGTCAAGAAGGGTAAAACATTCTCAAATGCAAGGATTCCAAAAGTTCTAACAGGTGTCCCAATCAAGCTTGCTAAAGTAAATTATGTGCGCTCTTTGATAGTTCTACACTATGAATAACAGTGGCAAGACAATCCCACACTCAACTTTTACACCGAGGTTTTTCTTCAACTGGATTCACTACAGCCTGATGAAGGAACTGATGAGGAAGGTATCCCGCATGATTTAGAAATTAATCCTGAAGATGACCATGAAGCTGTTGCATAAACATTTTTATTTCCTGTTATATTCAAAATTTTACTTTTTATTGAACTAAAAAAATCTTTTATGAAACTTGTTTTGCCAATCATGTTTTCCTCGGTTTAGTGTTTTATTTTCATTTGGATTTGAGATAAAGATAAGTAAATAAATGTCCAATAACTGACTTAAAATTCAACTGTTTTTGCATCAGTGCAGAAAATATAAATGGTGTCCACTCCAGTTCCAAAATCAGCTTAATCATTTGTCCAGTTGCAAAATCAGTCAAGTGCATTTCATTTTATTTAATAGAAATTGTAATTTTTATGCCATATTCTACACGTTTTGTAAAACAAAACAATGAATTTTTCTTTATTTTCCAAGAAACAAATCTTATTGATAGCTTAAATGAGAAAAATTATATAAGTTTTTTTTTGCTCTATAAATTCAAGTGGATTTAACTACTTTCGCCAATGGGCGACTCAAGTGTTTTCGACCAAGTGGTTCTGACCAAGGTGGAGCGCGAAAACGATTTTATGTGTTTTTCTTAAACAAAAATGGCGTTTAGGGTGGATAAGCAGCTGGTAGGTGAATTTATGTAATCCCACTACATAGTACATGTACTGCAAATCGACGGTAAATGAGCGTTTTAATTTTATTCTTAGTTAGATTTGTGATTATTCTGATATTTACACAACATGTCAAGCTAAACATACCTTTCCAAAAATAACCTTAAGAAAACATGAGGTACGTATGTAATATTAAATAGGCCTCTAGAATCTAGTACCTACTTACTGTCATGTATTTCTAGCTAGTAATTGCTGTCCATTTTAATTTATAAAAACTTAAAATCCGTTGACTACAAAGTTATACTCATTTAAATCTAAAATAAGATGTGATGCTGTTTTGAAATTGGCGCACAGATTCTCGGTTCATTGGTCGCAACCATACTCTTTAGTCTGGTCAAGAAAAGCGTTAGCAAACCGAGCTCGCCAATCGTGAAAACTCGCCTATATATATCTTTAGTATTTGATCCATGGTTTTGCTTGGAAATGGAATGGATGAACAACAGTTTTAACAACGGTTTATAATGAAGAAAATAGATATTGAATAAAAAGCGAACTCATGGCTCATATGGAATTGTTCCTACAGCCGAACTAGAAGAAGTCTTTTTGACGTGAACTAGTTCACAATGAAATAGAAACTAATTTGCGAACGATTAAACTACACCTGATCGGCAGTTCTCGGTATACTCTACTGCCTTATACCATTCGGCCACTAAAGCAGATAGATTATAATAATAATTTAAAAAAATAGTTTCAGTGAACTGAATTACTTTGGGCAGTTCTTCCATCTGTACTACAAAAATACATTAATGTCAATGTATGTGACACAAAATCACTATTACGATAAAAGGGCCTAAATTACTCAATTATACTTGCGGTTGACACATCACCTATATTTTTTTTATTGACTAAATTAAGTAAACAATTTCCAACAAATCCACTTCGGTGACCGCAAGGTCTAAGGCGCTACTCTCGCAGTAGATTAGACTGCCGCTTATGGATGAGGAGTTCGAGGTCAAATCTCATTTGGGTGGACTGAGGGTGATTTTTCCTAAATGTTTTTCTATGCTCTCTCTCCACACAACTGCGGGTAAATTTCTTCTAAATATAACCTCCCTAATCCCTACAACTGTTTGCGTATTTAATACATAAGCGTAGTACTCGAATGGGGAGATATAGACACAGTGCTAAAAACTAAATGTTCCAACAAAAACAAATAATCAACATGTTAAAAAAAATTACTCATTGTCCCAGCAACCGGACAATTCTATTATGATGTACTAGGAGATTAAAACACACAAAGAGGTATCTTTCATTAAATTTCTCACAGATTTCACGTCAAGCTATTTTAATAGTTTCTTTCAGTCTTAGAAACAGTAACCATTGAAGTATTAGATGAGGGGAGACTCCACGAAGTATGCTATATTTAACGAAATCCAAATAGTTATGTTATTATTTCTCAGATGAATCTGTTATATAAATGTTTTCAAAAACGAGAATTTTTTAAAACATATTTCAAAGACCTGGCGTTTTTTATTTTGATTAAAAAACAATTATGAAAATTTGAAGCTGTGATCTGATTTTGTCAATGACTTTATTTATACTTTTTGATACATCGATTTTGTGTTGGGAAAATAGTACTAATCAATAAATTGATTTTTATGTAGCCCATCAATATTTAAAATAATTAGGCCATGACAAACTTAAAAAAATTATTGATACTTTACCTAGCTTTTTATTTATTAAAAATTCGATTCTAAAAATAGAAAATCTTGATCTGATTCTGTCAATACTTTATATTCGACATTTTGATTCTTCGATTTTGTATTGGGAAAACTGTATGATTTCTGTACAGCCCATATATATTTAAAATCAATTATTATCATGGGCTATCTGGGCTATTCTCATATTTTACAAAGGAGGAATTGAGAGTATATACACCAACATTTGCGTACAGGAAGAATGGGAAACCAGTTAGAAAAAACCTCAGAACACTTAGGATTAAGGATGTATTTGGATCCTGATAATCGATACATTTGACTAATTGTATATAATAAAATCGACTTAAGTAATCGATATATTTAATTCATAGCATACCTTAGAATCGACACAAATAATCGATTGATAAACTCAAAGTAATCGATGCATCGATTAGTCGATTATAATCGGATGAGCATAGTTGCAAATCGAAAGGAAAATATCGATCTTCAAGTTCAAAATGAAACATTGATACCTCGACATCAAACATAAATAAAGTGAATTTAAATAATTTGTTAAAAAATTGAAGTTGAAAAGTGAAATGCACAACTATTTATCTAGATTTGGGGGAACTATCCTTTGTAAGAATATTTATTATCTATTACTATTGTATGACATAGAGCTAGATGATTTCCATGATTTAATATTTTGGTTATGTTATTTATACACATTAATTAATTCACTATGAACATTGTCACTTTAAAATAAGAGATGGTTAATGCAGAAAATTTGCTTTCGGAAAGAATGTTATGCATAATGCTATGTCACCAAACTATAAAGTAAATAATAGTTATGGTATTATTCCTATTAGATAATCAAACATAATAGATTATTGACAGTTTTGAAATCTTGAATTGTTTTTTATCGATTTTTTTAAAACTGATGGACCCGTTCTTTTGAAATATGACTAGGTAGGCCTATTTACTATCTAAAAACAAGTGGAAAATCTGGGAATAGTACCGGTACTTTATATAAGGAGAATATAAAAATGATTTGCTTTGTTTTTTTACAATATATGTCTATAATATTAATACTATTACGTATTTAAGAAGCTGGCAAATTGAATAACACCTGGATTTATAAAGTTTGATAATTTTGAATAATTATACCACTAAAACAAAACTCACAAACAATTTAAACATTAATTTGAACCTTAATATTTGTAACATCATCTAACGGTTGTGGCAGTTCTGATGGATCTTTGTGTGAAGTTACATTTTGTAGTTTTATTTGTAGACCTAGATGTTCATAGAGTTGGTTTTGTTACAAAAAAAGGCGAACGATCATATTTGTAGACGATTATGGCGTGGTTGTAAAAATTATAACTACTTATTTTAAAACTTTGATTCAAACAAATAATATTAAAGGTTTTGTGAGTGAGAAATATATTTAGTTTAATTATGACTTTGCTTCCGGCCCAGTTTTTACTAACGTTACTACAAAAAATGTAATCAAACTTCTAAAATTCTGGCTTCTAGGTGCTATTGTTCTTACAAAGTGGGTACTTTCTATACTACTTTTCAAAATTCATACCTCTGCGTGCGGTAGATATCGCACAATGCTCGTGACAGACAAACAAACTCTTCATTTTATTATTATGATTAACATGTAAATATTTAGTAGATATTTTGTTAGTTTAATGCATATAAAAGTTTGATAAGATAGCAATATAAATAATTGAAATATTATATGGAAGGGTGGTAACGTAATGAAGTTGATCCTTGAAATCTAATTTCATACTATTGTGTTAGGAATACACACTAGCAACTATAAAACATTGTGCTAGCATTAAACTGGAAGTTATGTTCTCTAAGGCCCTTCACCCACCGAGAAAACCAATGCGACGTGATACATTGCGTGCTACTGGCCACTTACTATAAGTTGCCTCGTTTCTCATCCACACAAGAAACCTATTTTCTATCAGTAGCGAGAATGTCGTCTGATGTGAACCTGGTTGTTGGCTACATGTAGGCCTACTTAAAAGCTTGTAAAAAGGTGGTGATTTTCTACCTAATGAACAAAGTTTACATTAGACGTTTGTTCTTTCTTTAACATTGACCATGACATTTTGCGACCCAGGGAAAACTTTCAGCTCAACAAGTGCATGCCGCAGCGACTAACAGGCAACTTATAACCTGGCGACCGACATGTTAGGTCTCCTTACGATGTATCGCCGCAACGACCAACATGTTAGGTCTCCTAACGATGTATTGCCGCAACGACCAACATGTTAGGTCTCCTAACGATGTATCGCCGCAACGACCAACATGTTAGGTCTCCTTACGATGTATCGCCGCAACGACCAACATGTTAGGTCTCCTTACGATGTATCGCTGCAACGACCAACATTTTAGGTCTACTTACGATGTATCACCGCAATGACCAACATGCTAGGTCTCCTTACGATGTATTGCCCAGCGCTAAAGTCTTAGTTTCCTTGGCGGTCGAATGAAGCATTGCTTAGACACAAAAGTTGTCTAGGTTATTGGTTGCTTGGTCATGAGTGATTACTCACTTGGTTTTGGTCTCCTTGGTGGCCGAAGGGCCTAAGAGTGTGTTATTAATTTATTGTCATTTAACTTTCTTTTCCAGACAACAGACGTTTACAGACGTATGCAGTTCAAGTCTGTGGCCTTAAATACTTTCCTCCTCCCCCAAACTATGATGGTAAGTTTCAAAATAATAATTAATTCATCTCGGAAAGCTTACCCTATTAAGGTAGTCTTATACTACTTCAGAGAATCAAGTTTACAATTTGAGTTTGTAATTTAAACAACAAACAATCATTCTTTTTTAATTTTTAGATTTATTTGAATTAAATAGGCCTTCATACAGATACTGACTTAAAAGTTATAACACGTGTTGTTTCCACCATGGTTCAGCA
>CABFWB010001764.1:30239-44477 GCA_902151455.1 Timema bartmani | reverse complement strand
CCTTAAAAATGTTAACAATTTTCATAAACTGTTCATTTCTCAAAATAAATAAGACCAATCTTTACAACTTTTAAATTTCTCCCATTCATTGAATAAGATATATTGTTTCAGGTGTCGAATTTATTGAGAAACCAAAACTGAAAGTGATGGAAAGGACTCCACAGTTCCCGGGAAACATCAAGCCACCCAAAATGGTTAAGAATTTAAAATTCATGCGTGGGCCCGAACCATTACACAACTCGCTACTTCATCGACAATACGGGATTATTGTGAGCATTAATAAGATTTTTTTGTCTACCAACATTTATTGTTTATTTTTGCTATGAAATTAGTTTGGCTGATTTCTTAGCTTTCTTAGTCTCTTTAGTTAGAATTATTTGGCTAATTTGATCTAATTCATAGCCTATAAGTTGACTTAACTAAAATAAAATATTATTAATATAGATAGGTTAATCCTTCAGGAAAACCTCATTTTACTTTTGAGTTACTGGTAGGTTGTATAGTCTTTTTAAGGCGATTATGTCATTTTTATTAAGATCAACTAACTTTATTATTTACAACTGGAAAATATTCTTAGTAATACCAATAGGCCGTACTTCCGTGCAAGTAAAGTTGGTCCCACACTATTTGGTGAGCATTGGCCAGCATTGCCAGATATGAGCAATGACCGTAAAGTGAGACTTGTGGATATTCGCCAATACTTGTAGATATACTTGTCAAATAACAAGGCACCAGCTGTCCATTGCCGGTTTATTTTTTTGTCACAAGTCAGAGGCGACCAACAGCTGGTCCAAGCTATTGGTATAATTCCCACACTACTCTGGGAGCATTGGCCATTATCGCCCAGCATTAACCCGTGAGCACAAAGAGAGAATATCATAAGTATGGTGGGGGTGTAACTCGTGAGCACAAAGGGAGAACATCACAAGTATGGTGGGGGTGTAACTCGTGAGCACAAAAGGAGAACATCACAAGTTTGGTGGGGGTGTAACTCGTGAGCACAAAGAACATCACAAGTGTGGTGGTGTAACTCATGAGCACAAAGAACATCACAAGTGTGGTGGGGGTGTAACTCATGAGCACAAAGAACATCACAAGTGTGGTGGGGTGTAACTCGTGAGCACAAAGGGAGAACATCACAAGTGTGGTGGGGGTGTAACTCGTGAGCACAAAGAACATCACAAGTATGGTGGGGATGTAACTCGTGAGCACAAAGAACATCACAAGTGTGGTGGTGGTGTAACTCATGAGCATAAAGAACATCACAAGTGTGGTGGGGGTGTAACTCATGTGCACAAAGAACATCACAAGTGTGGTGGGGGTGTAACTCGTGAGCACAAAGAACATCACAAGTGTGGTGGGGGTGTAAGGCCCAGGTTTTGGCTATCATCATTGGATAAGTACAATTGTCCAAACTGGTCTTGTGATACTTTCAATGTGTGGGAGGGCTCCTCTTGTTCTTTGCCTAATATTTGCCCAATTATTAGACAATGCCGGCCTTTATATTTGCCAAGGCATGTGATACCAGCTTTAAGCACTACTATAGTTTATTAATGTTATAATAAAATATAAACCTCCTAAACAAATTAAAGTTTTGGCACGTATGAGAGATTAGAATGTGTCGAGGATTTCACAAGAGTATAAAACTAGTAAAAATAATGAGTTCAGCTTTCCTAATTAGTATTTATACTGTCTGTTTTGATTAAGAGCCCATCTGACAGCCGATTAGCCAGAATATTTAATACAAGATTGCACTCAAAGAATAAAAATACCCAAGTGAGATTTTTTAGCATTCTTCACTTGACAGTGTTTTTTTTTCTCCCAAGCATCATGTCTTACTACCCTTTTGGATTATATGCTTTACATCTATGTTCTGGGGGTGTGGGGTTCAATCCTCGGTCCCGGCACAGATTAATCTGATTGCCAAACCTTTCCTTCACCTCTGACAAGACGTGTATTAATCACAGCTTGTGAATGTGTGGAATACCAGGCCTCCACCGTGGTTCGGATCCCACGTTAAACTGTAGGTCCTCCATTTCATCTCACAATCACCCTACCAATACACATTAGCGTAAGTGCATGTAGCCTGAACGGGTAGTAAGACGCAGTGCTAATAATAATAATAATACATCTATGTCCTAATTATGCTAATGGTTTTAGAGGTTAGGAAGGAGCTAGAGCTTTCAGCCACTGAAGCGGACACTTGACAATAGTGAAATTTGGAATCAGTTTGATAGTTTTATCATTTTAAAAATTAATATTTAGACTGTTTTACTGCTCACATTACTACCGTTTTATAAAGTAGAATACAGAAAACTGCACCACAATACACCATCTGGTTCCAGATGTGTTACCTTGAAGTTAGGTGTTATCAGCGGATTGAGACGGCCTTTTTTTTAAGATCACATCTGTCAAAAATGAGGTCACTATAACTTATCATTGCAGAGTGTACATATTCTTCCTGTGTGTCTAGGCCACAGGAGGTGGCAGAATGAGATATGGCCACTTTGAAATGGTCAGACTTGGGATTGGCCGAAAGTTGGATGTGAACAGAATGTTTGCGCTTTGGAGGATAGACGCACCATGGCAGCCCGTCACTAAAAAAGTAAGACTTCACTTTTGATTTATTGATGTTTGTCAATGTTTTATCGTTATAATTAACCTTTATAAAAACACAATTTACACTAACACCACAAACTATTGTTTCTTGCCTCGACTAGGAATTTTGGCTTTCACCAGTTTTANAAATTTTGATTTTTCCAATTTTTTTTTTTTTTTAGCTTTATTACTAGAAAGAATCATTAGAATATAAAAGTTATAATTCTCATTATGAAATCTTATTGAAGAAACAATTGTTTCACTTCTTTTTAAATAATCTGAAAGTCAAAAATAATTAATCTAAACTCATCAAACAAATGTCAATTTCAACATTTTCAGTCAAATAATCTCTGTATTCTATAACTTTGCTAAACTAGGCCTGTATAGCTGGTTGTAACTAAGGCAAGAAATGCTAAACGGACTGTAACCTAATAGTGAATTTCTTCCATTCAGTATCAAATTTGCCCTCTGAAGCTCATAAACATTTATTAACTATACACTTTTTGTGTGTGTGTGGCTGTACATATTTATACTCTCTATTTAGTTGGTGATAAAATACCACCATTAGTGGGACAAGAACTCTAAATTTTACCCATGTATGTTCTTTTCTTTTTTTTAGGGCCAAGGGCAGCGAATGGGTGGAGGTAAAGGCGCGATAGACCATTATGTAACGCCCATAAAAGCGGGACGAGTTATTGTCGAAATAGGTGGTAACTGTGAATTTTCTGAGGTAAGTTCAAACAAAATCAAACAATTTTTGCATCCAGCAGATAAAGTAAGTTAAGTGGTGGGCTTTGAGCTTGGGACTGTAGGGATTAAGCCCTTTCTGGGCTTGATGAGGGTATTATTTCCCCACCCCCGATACAGTATACAATCCACTTTACAAATCATTGTTGACACATTTTCTAAAATATATAATCTTTATTCACTTTCCTTGGTTTAGTTAGCTTAAGTTGATAATAGTCACCACTACAATTCAATTTTCATATAAAGGTCCTTTAAGAGAATATAAACGTAGATTTTACAATCAACATTGATAACATTCTACAATATTATTAGTGTTATTTTATAGGTATTTATAGTATTTCTCCAAATTGGCAGTCCTAGATCAGATGTATTAAAACATGTAAGTGGATCTAGACTTTTATAGCTGTCATTTAAGGCTCTTTCAATGAAAATTTCACTGTACAGACACGAAAACTTTTCAAAGTATTTTTTGTTAACACTTTGCATGAATGAAAATCTAAATTACCTATAGACGTGCACTTATAAACATCTTGTTAATTGACTCAGGAAATAAGATAAATCACCTTTGTGGTCTAGTGGTCACAATTCCTGACTACAGATCCAGAGGTTCTGAGTTGGGTCCACGGTGCTTCCGGAATTTTTCTGTGAAGCAGTGGGTCTGGATTGTGGGAAAACTCATCCTCGTTAAGACAAATGAGATGCTTGAATAAAGAAGTAGCGGTTTCGGTCTAGAAAACTGAGAGTAATGACCAGAGGGCCCGTTGTACCGACCACATGACATCCTCTATCCACAAATGTTAGCACTATGATTGCTAACGGCGGCAGCTGCTCGCTCGATATAGCTTGATTGTAAGCTCAAGCCATGGCATTTTTGTTGTTGTTGTTGGGTGTATTGTTATCTATAGGCCAATTTATTTTTATTTTTTAATGTTTGGTTTTGTCATTAGCTAGAATCTAAACACAGTAAGAGGTACATTCTTTGAAAAATTTCCTTTTCATAACATTATAACAGTGCAGCGTCTCCCCAAAGTAAAATGCTCTGACTATTTAATTCTATGTGCAATGACAACGACAGCAATGATGGCGATTTTTTTTTATTACTGTTTAGCACCGCGTCTTACTATCTGTTTGGGTTATATGTACTTATTACGCTAATAGTTTATAGGAATTAGGAAGGTTATGCTTAAAGTAAGAGTACCCATATTTGCGTGGAAGGTTGTAAAACTATTTTGGAAAACCCCCCCGAGCAGTACGCCTGACTGAGATTTGAACCCCAATTTCCCTGTCATCGACGGTTTATTCTACTGCGAGAGTAGCGCGTTTGACCACGCAGACACCAAGGGGGGTGATAATGATGATGGTTATAATATATATAATTTTCTGAAAATTGAAAAATGACACCTGGACACGGGAATCGTTCAGAATATGATATATAGATGGAGTAATTCCCACTAATAAGCATAAATAATAGCTCCGGCTATTAATTCTTAATATATATAATTGTATGGTTACAACAACAAGAGACAGAGTTCACTTGTGTTTCCAGGTGAAACCAATGCTGGAGATGGTTGCTCACAAATTGCCGTTCAAGGCAGAGGTTGTGAGTCAGGAAATTATGGAAAAGAAAGCAGAGAAAGAACTTAGAGAAGAGAGGGATAATTTAAACCCATATACATTTAAATATGTTGTACAGAATAACATGGGAGGCTGCCAGAACTGGATATCCCCTTATGACCGCAAGTGGTTCGGAAAACACCAATAATAAGTGAACTATTTCTGTACATAACTTTATAATAAAACATGTTTAGAAAATCCAAGATGAATTTTATTTATTTGTTTTTATTATTATTGACCTTTTCGTTTATATTATTAGGTGTTCTATTTTTTACCTTGTCCGAATAAAGTCATCCAGCATGTCTTATCAGCAGCTTCCTTCTCTAGATCTTGCAATTTAATTTATTTCCTCATTTGAGGCCATCAATCATAGTCTTACTAGTCCCTTTCACCCTTCCATCTTGTTTTCTATTACAACACTCAATAAAAATACATTTCTTTTCATAATGTGACACACATGGTTGGCGTCAGCATCGTAGAGTCATCTGGAGAGTTGCTCTCTTTTCATTGACCCTCCTTATATCTTATTGACTTAACCTTATGACAAGATTAAATTGAGTTTGTACCCAGCTCAAAGTTTTATTTTAAATTCCACAAAAATAATAATCCAAATAATTTGTTAAAAACCAGATGTTGCATCCTGGTGCATTCTCCTATGTTATACTTAAAAAAACAATGTAATTGAGTCCGGTGCAACCGTTTAGCAAGATTAAAAAAAAATTAATTTAAAATGTAAAAACTATCAAACTGGTCCCAATTTCGCTGTTTTCAAATGAAAAATGTAGAAAGCATTTTCTGATTCGAGTGTTGTGTGTTTGATTTTCAGGTTGACCAGCTGTTTTATGAAATTTAAGGGGATTCCTTCAAACATTGGCCAACCAACTTTTGAAAAACATTTTTGGTTCAGATCCTGGTGGTGTCAAATGGTTTCAGTATTTATATTTAAATGTGAAAGTGGGTATAATGCAATGAATTTAGGGCTCATAAATTCAGTCAATGGTACCAACAGCACTTGGCTTTTATTGTGGACCCTAAAATACATTCATGATTAATTTTATCCCAAGGGGATCCTAAATTAATTTAATATTTGGGGGTGTTTTTAGTTCTATTTTCCAGATAAAACACTTCTTGATAGGTAATATTAAGGATTCATTTGCTTGATTTAAAAACTTGTGTTTAAAAATTGCATATTAAATTTAGAAATAAAACAGTTTAAATTTGATTTTATATTGAGATTTATAGACTCCCTCTGTAGCTCCTCCTGGCCACAGATCCAGAGGTCCCGGGTTCAATCCCTGATGCTTCCAGATCTTTTCTGTGAAACAGAACGGTCTGGAGCGGGATCACCTCAGTCTTGTGAGGATAATTGAGGAGATGCTTGAATAAAGAAGTAGCGGCTCCGGTTTAGAAAACTGAGATTAATTTCCAGAGTGCTCATTGTGCTGACAACATTACACCCTCTATCCACATATATTGGCACCATCTTTGCCAACATGCGGTGCTGCTCGGTCGGTATAGCTCTCTTGCGGGCTGACACCTTGGAGTTTTTTTTAAATTTAAAAATAAATAAATGAACAAATAGCTGAGCAGTGACAAGTGAAGAAAGGGGAAACATCATTTTAACATCTTTTCTAATCAAGGTTGGGGATGAAAGCATTAACCCAGAAGTTCTCCAACTTTCACACATTTTGATCTTATTTTTTGTTTCAATGAACGTGACTCCATAATGACCTCTGACTTTTTTTTTGGCACCACATCATATCAGCCTCGCAGGCTATCAGCATTTAATCATACAAATGCGGTAAGAAGAAGGAAAGTGAAGTTTGGAGGAAATTTACCAACATTAGTTAGTGTACCTAGAATCACACACTTACGCAGCAGAAACATGGACGTTGAATTTAAGAAAGATAAGGGAAGGCTATTGAAATAAAGCTTGTGAGGAGCATATTGGCTATCACGAGGAGAAACAAGATTAGGAATGAAGTTATCTGGGAAAGAGTGAGGGTCCAGGGAGTATGAGATTGTAGAGGAAGCGAGACTGAGATAGTATGTGAGGATGGAGAGTGAGAGGCCACCAAAAAAAAATGATGGACATGAAGTATGGAGGAAAAACACCACAAGAGAGGCCAAGAAAGAGCTGGTAGGGGCAGATAACAGAAAGGATGCAAGTGAGAGGAGAAGAATAGTGGAGAGAAAGAGGAAGATAGAGACATTTTGCTAAAGTGACCTGACCACAGGCTGGAAACATTTGATGATAATGACACTGACCAAGATATAGATTTTAACAATAATTGTTAAAGAACTAAATAAAAATTTTAGTTATTTCTCTTGATTCCACAGTAATAATAATAATAATAATATTTAGCACCGCGTCTTACTACCCGTTCGGGTTATACGCTTAAGTACTAATTACGCTTCACAATAACATTGGCTTAAAGAGGTTAGATATTTCTACTGGGACACATTGTTTTGGTTACAATGAAATAATTAGAATTAAATTCATCAGGTTTACAAATTGTTTTTATTTTTTATTGAAGACATAATAGGCATACAGAAAAGGTAGATTGAGACTGTGCAAGATTGCTCTGTCAGTTATAAAATTTTGAACATTTTGTAAGATGAGGAAATTTCGATAGTATGCATGGAAAATACAACAGGTAAAGAGTTTGATATAATTACAGTAAAATAAGATGTTGAATACATACATCAAGTTTGGCATTTTTCCACAAATGTGTTGTGCTGTGAAATTAGAAATGTAGCAAAATAAATAAACTTATTTAAATATATATTCTAAAACATTTTATTTAAACATTGATTGTTCAGGACTAAAAGAACAAAAAAATTGACGTAAACAATTTTCTTAACAATTTCATTTCTGGGCTAGTAAAAAATAAATAAAAAGTACATAATTTTTGGTGGAAAAAAAATCGGCAATAAAATACTTAACTCTGCATTTTCCCCCAAACTTTTGCAAGTCACATACCCCTTTCGGGACCATGACCTTGCCTTCTAGAACGTGATAAATTTTGAGAAATACATGGTATTTTATGATTAATAAAACTCAATGCTAGGCTGCATAACCCCTAGGGGTACATTATCCCAGTGTGGAAAACACTGATCCACAGTATAGAACAAAAGTTCGACTCGTTCACTTTAAAGTGAGATCTTTATTAATTTCTTGTGACAATAATTAACATTTCATCTGATGGCCGAGATAATTATAATTTTGTGATCATTTACTTTGATATAAAATCACCATTGATTCCACAATTCTTCTACTTACTATTGCCACCGACAACTTGGTATGTTTTCCCATCCATATTGTAGTTTCCCATCCTTTATTATAGAAAATGCCAACACATTTCTTAAAATTTACCTTTCTTTTCCTGTCCTCTTGGGTTAAATAAAGTAAGTCACTAATATCCAGTAGCCCTGAGCTACCTTGATTGCCAACAACAGGGCGGTCAGGGTTCAAACCCTTACTTGGTTCACTGAGGTTTGTTTTACACCCGTGATTTTTTCATCTTTTCTCTACACTAATAGCGGGTGCATTTCCTTTAAGCTACCCTGCTCATCCCTACTTCTTTGAATAAGTCATTGTGTTGAATATACTACTAGTCAAAAGCATTAACTTAAATTTGTGCCACATTATTTAAAGAAATGTTTTACATGCCATGTTGAAATATTTGATCAACATTTTTGGAACCGTTACCGACATTATCTCTTCTTTTGAATAATTCTGTACTTTGAAGATGAGTAATTTTGTCCTACTAACCAACACCTTAGCTCAGTCGGTAGCATGTCTCTTTACTGAGTTAAGGGCCCCGGGTTTGATTCCCGGAATGGCCGAATCTTTTTTTATTGGTGAAATAGATAGGCTTACCCCTTCACATTGATAAATTCACGGCTGGGGACTGGATGTTGTGCCTGTCCTAGTCATATGTTATATTATAAGGCATATGAAGCTACAACAGGCCTAGCAAGCCGGTAGTGGAAAATAAATGGCTTGAATAAAAAATTGACCCATGCCACAGGCTGGAAACAGTAATGCATTAAATAGACAAACTAATTGTTAGTTACAGTTATAGCTACGTTTTAATATCATATTCTTTAAATTGAAAAAAACACATGGACAAAGGAACTGAACCCAGGATCTTTGACTAAGTATGCCAATGCTCTAACTACTGAGTTATCCAGGAATCGTCCCATGCACAGTCATTTTTCACTTATACTTTAAGTTAGGGGTGTACCGATGTGGATACCGATGAATATTTATCGGGCGATTATTAGTGCATCGGCAATTAATCATAATCAGTGATTATTATACTGATTAATTGATTTTTTAAAGTAAAATTAAAAGCAAAATTTTCTAGGTAGGAGTTTAGAGATCAAAATCGAAAAAACACACTTATATACACACTGCATCTGGGTTGTGGGCCATGCAAATATTACATAACCAGATAAAGAAATATAAGTTCACATCACTGATAAAACTAACAATATAGTTCCAACTTTCGTCAGTTATGCAAATATATATAAAATTAAGATTATCACAGCTTTAACTTTTGGTTTTTAAATACAATCTTTTTGTATTAATTACATTAACTGTTATCTTTCTCTTAAGCATATTTCCCGATAGTTATTAATAAATAATCGATAATCGGGACTAATTGGTGTAAATAATAGTAGCATGAACAATTATTTTGAACAATCGGTAATCAGTATCTGTAATCGGTTTTACTGAATTGGTACACCTCTACTTTAAGTCAAAGTCTGTGATGTAGATAGCTCAGTGGTAGAGCATTGGCATACTAAACCAAAAGTCCTGGGTTCGATTACCATATCCAAGTGTCATTTTTCAATTTAAATAATATAAAAAAGTATTGGTTTGACCGAAACTTTAGAAGATTCCTTTAGATTTCTAAATTGATGGAGGAGACAAAATAAAAATAAAAAATATTCTTAAAGTAAAATCGACATGATGTTATTTATATTATGTGGACGGGCCTTTTTAAAACATGCGTTGTCTTGAAACAACATTGATGTATGTAAAATGTAAACTGCAGGTACAGTAGTACCGTGTCTGTTTTTGTAAAGAGAAGAAAAATAACTTTATATAGAATGGTAACTTGATACATATCCAATTAACAATACGTTAATCGACATTAATTATTATGTACACACACATTTAAGCCTTCAATTCAGTATAATATCTGAAGAGTATACAAAACGTGTATTTCTTTATTTTAAGTACTTCTAAATTATAAATACTGTGACATTTTATACATTCTTTTAGAGATGTAATTTTATATAATGCATAAGTGCAAAGCTTGATCTTTTAATTTATCATTCTAAAATATATTTTAAGAAATAATAAATGTACATGGCATAGTTGATCGCTGTTAACAAACAAATATGTGCAAGTACTCCTTATAAAAACTTGTCATACTAAGCCTTGTTCTCAAATATAAATCAATCCTTGATGTTACAAGTTGAAATAAATTAAGTAATTATGCAAATTAACAATCCTAAGAAACATAAAACTGTAATAAATAATTTCAAGTGTCCATTAAGTATAACATTCCATCTATTCAATCTATTTGTAAATATTAAAAAAATAATATGCTAATAATATAGTGAGAATTCTGTTGTTTTAAATATCTCTAATTTCTTTTGTTTTAAAACATGTACCGAACAGTATTACAAGATGAAATTCATGAACAAATAATATGAATCAGAATTGATTATAAACAGGTCCATCTCATATTTCAAAATAAATCAAGTACCATCACATGACACTTTAGTTTATTGTTCACACTTGTGCAACTAGAAACATATATTACGTATGCATGTTTACATCAAGAGAGACACTAATTTGCGCTGTGGTACTGATATTTTTAATTAATTTTACTGGCACAGATTTAGCTGGCAAACATTGGTACGGTTCTTAGCAGCTTTTGCCTAAATCATGGTTTCCGTATCATATTCACAATTTTAGTAATGATACCATCTATCAGATTTGTGTTTAGTCCTATTTCTTATACAGTCTTTTATGTCTTAAATTACACCAAAAAATGAATAAAGGTTTCCTCTAAAGAATTACATTTTATACAAAAACATTGTAAACAAATATGAATATATATAAAAACTATATCTGTGCAAGAGTTTAAGGTTCGTATACTGGCTAGGTTACCTAAGTTTTTTATTAGTGCTTTTCCCATCATATCCAGATAAATTATGGTGCATTTTCATTTAATTCATATTCCCATCATAAAAGATAGTGCGTTAGGGATATACCAAGTTAAAATTGCTCATAAGTTATGTAGAAAAAAACTTAAAACTACCATAATTAGTAGCAGGTCGAATTGTCTAAGGCATCCCTCGTTCAACAGATTGGACTGTCGATAATTAGATCAGAGTTTGAATCCTGATCAGGTTTAATGAGGGTGTTTTTTTTTTCCTAAATGGTTTTCCACGAAACCCGCTTCTGTGGCCGCATGGTCTAATGCGCTACTTTCGTGATGTACTAGACTGCCGAAGACGGAGAGATCAGGGTTCGATCCCACTCGGGTGCACTAAGGGTTTTTACTAAATGGTTTTACATTATATTTCCACACATGTGGGTGTACTTCCTCTCAATTAAACCTTCCTAATCCCTAAACCACTAGTGTAATTAGTACATAGGTGTATAACTCAAACAGATAGTAAGAAACGATGCTAAAAAAAATTGTTTTCCACGGTCTCTCCACACAAATGAGGGTACACTTCATCTATATTCTACCTTCCTCATCCTTAGAACATTAGCGTAGTTAGTATAAAGGAGTACAACCTGAGCGGGTGGTAGGACATATCGCCAATTTAAAAAATATATATTTATATACAAGTATGCTATAGCACCAATGTGTTGGATGTTATAAATTTACATTAGCTAATCAAAGGGAAATGGATCAGAAGGGTGAGGCACAAACAAAACATGCACCAGAATTTACCTGTAAAGATGCCAGGAGAACATAGTAACGGTAAAAAAATACCCTTAAAAGACCCGGTTGAGATTCTAAAGCTGTCCTTCCATGTTAATGTCAGGAATACCACCAAAAAGAAGTTAGCAGGAAGGAGGACGCGGTGAGGAAAGTTAAGCAGGAAAAGCATTATTTCTAAGTTATTCCATTTTGCGACCATAAATACATTACAAAAATTAATTTATTTAATGAAATGTTGAAAATTGGGAATATCATATAGTGAATGATTAGTAAGTAATAGTTTTTTGATTATTTTTAACATTATAAACCTTATAAGTCTTGATAAATAATTGTTCAGATTTGTTGACTCAAGGTTGGTACAGATTTCCTTTTCTATTTTACTTGTGTCCACCAAGAATGGAAATAAAGCATATTCCATCTTTTGCATTTCAAGTTTTTATATTAAATTTGATCAACTTTTCTTAATTATTATTTCTGAACTTCCTGGTATCCTGCGGACCATGCCTTTAGAAACTGCTCTAGGTTGACCCGACTGTCTAAAAGTTAATAGTGAGGATGTTGGTATAGGTCTTATTAAATCTCGTCGCTGCGTCAAAAACTTTTAATTAACAAATTAATAAAATATAAATATTTTCAAGCTTTTAAAATTAATTTTAGAAAAGTTACAGCTGATTACGGCCCTCTTCCTCACACAAGCACACGATGCAGCTTTTTCAATGAAAAGCAGAACATATTTCACACTTTATGCTACTGTCACTGGAGAGATTAGTGGTTGCCTGATAAAATAATGTTAATAGTTAGACTGGCCTCTCGGTCTAATAGTTAGCATTCCTTGATACCAATCTTAGAGGTCCTGGGTTCGATTCCAGGCGGTACCATTGGTATTTTTCCCGAAAGAGGGAATTGTCCCAAAGGTCACCATGGTCAGGTTAATTTGGCTTAATTTAGGTTCAAGACTTCTATTGGCCCCATATAATCATCATCATTATAATCTCATCAGGGTAATGTAACCGCACCTACATGGTGCCCCAACCTCAACAGTCGGTTACATATCAGCCAACACCATTAGGCCTGAAATGTCAAGACAACAAACCCTGGTGGAATTAGAAAGAAAAAAAAAGTTCCTAGTTAGAAGTAAACTAATGAGTTTGACATCGAAGCCCTACCCACAGTCATTGGAAAGTGGACGGTTATAATCAACTACGAGAGCATTATATGTTAGACCCTGCTCTTGTATCGGCTGAAGAGCCCATCCAAACCCCTCAAATAACACCTTACTTAGGTAGATAATAGAGCTAGAACCAGTTATTGCATCTTAATGTGGTTTCTCTGTATTATCTCTTAGAAAACACTGGAATATGGACCAGTGAAACAATTTTAAAATATTTCAGAAAACTTCTAGACCGATCCCCAATTTCACCGTTTTCAAGTCAAGAACGGAGAAACCCTAGTTTGATACGTTTTCTGGTTATGAGCTTAATCTTGTATTTAATAAATACATACATATATAAATACATACCTAATCACTCCGTTCCCTTACGGGGTAGGCAAGAAACTGTGCATATAGCTCAAAAACAACTTTGTACTTAATCTATCCACACTTCCCTATCATCACATACTCCCTTCGCTTCAACGACATCCATACACCGAGTCATACCTGCTCTTTTATTCTTAAAACTCTTAATGTTTCTCTTTTTCACACATTCGTCTACAGCATTTAGCCACATCTTACATGGCTTAACCCTTCCTTTTGATCCACTCACTCTACCTTCATATATTTGCTTTTTCATTCAATCCACACTCATCCTCTCAACATCCCATTGACCTATTGGATTCCCTTTTAAACCGCACTCCTTCAGCACCCATCCATTACTGATTCTGTCTCGGTTAATTAGGCTGTGAGACGGGCTCTTAAGAAAACTAATCACTTAAGTGTAGAATGTCAAAAAGTTGCTAAGAACCGTTTATGTAAATACAATCTTTATGAGTATTTACTGAAACTTGAGGTATAAAACAGAGGGGAAAGATCTAATTTGCAACAACTTTATTTTAATTCAGGGTCGGTTGAAATTCTTATTAGTGAGTCTAGTAACAACATCAAACAATATATAACAGTTTAGACAAAGAATTATTATCCATTTCAGACTAGACTTAGCAATATATTTATACATGCTGAATATTTTTGTTAAGTGTAATTTTTTTTTTTCATTTTCTTCTTGATAAACACGTTCTTTATATAACATTGTGGTGAATTCTACTTTCTAAGCAAAGATTACTAGACTAGCAAGAAACTGTTTAC
>CABFWB010001764.1:2049-30118 GCA_902151455.1 Timema bartmani | reverse complement strand
CCCCCCCCCCCCCCTTATGATGGGGAAAATTTAAGATTACAGAAAGAAAAATAAGTGATGAGGAGATTCATCATTGAATTTTCTTCCTTATTTTATATTTAATTTTTCTCTCCCATGAGTACAAAGCGTGCAATGAGACATTTTGTGAGAGGCTTATATAAATTCATTATTTACAAAACTTTACAACTCATTCTGTACACAGATTTGATTATTTATCTAGGCTAGCTTTAGTAAATAAACATCTTTTGACATCAAATATATATAAATAACTTATCTTTCAATGGAAGTAAATATATTTTCGTACACAATATAACTATTAGGGCCTACACATTCTTTGATTTAAAAAAAAATCAATAACAAAATTGAAATATACAAAGAGTATTCCAGTACTTTTTAAGATTGTTAGGTTGATACTGAACCTTAAATAATCAATGTCATAAAACAAAAATAAATAAATAGTAAACACATAAAATAGGAACATCAATTTACATTTATCTATAAATACTTTACACATTGGATTGCACGTAACGTTGACACCATCCACTGAAAGTTTTTTTTTGTTGTAATTACCAACAAACCTTAGAATATTTATTTTCTGTTTTATTCTAATTATTGACTTTGATATGATGCTTATAATAAGTAGGTTCATCAAGCCATAACATATTAACATACATCCACTTCTAAGGTAAATGATGCGTGCTTGTATCAAATTAAAGGAATGCTTACTCATTTAAATATTAAATTGTTTTAAAGCTATGAGGGAGTATATAACACTAATCAAAATATTAATTTATTAGTGCTACAATATATATCGCAGTCTTATTTGGTAAATTTTCAATGATTGTGACATGTTTACTATCAAATATTTTATAAATAAATTAAACATTAGCAAACCAAGTAGGCTACCAAAAAATATAAGGCCTACTTATGTCCAAAAGTATTTTGATAAATTTTAGCTTTTCATTTATTACAATTAATTTAGAGAGCCTCTTATGCTGAAATTATTTAACTTAAACCAAAATTAGTTTTTTTTAATTTAACTAAAATAAAAGTTTTAAATTCACCATAAAACACTTCTTGTAGTGGTCCACCCTTTTATTTTTTTTCTTTGCAAGCGACAACACTTTGACTAGAATAAAGCTTTTTTTTTTCATGTCTGTCTAATATTTTATTTCCTGGTTCACTCTCAATTATATCGGTGGGAGGGAAAGCTGGGTAGGGTGGGGCAGAGTGAAACAGTTTGTTTTTCACGTCATCAACCATCTTCTACACTTTTCTCTCTCTTTTTCTTTAAAGAGAAAGGTCGAAGGTATTAAACTAATTTCAGGCATTTGATTCTTTGAGATTATCAAAATACTCCATAATCTGTTCATAGTCCATCCCTAGGTTGAGGTCTTCGAGTCCCAACAACTCTTCTCGAAGCCTGAAGTCTTCGTCAACGTCGTCTGCCGCCGAGAACATGGGGTTCCCTACGATGGTGGCTCGTTTGACCTCAGGGCTGTTACCCTTGCGCTGGGCGCTTGTCGTCCCCCCCGACGCAGAAGGGAACTCGACAAAGGTTGTCTCCTGATGGCACTCGTCTTCATCCTCGTCTTCTCTCATTGTCGTGTAGTACCTGATGTCAAAATACATTTGTTGAAACAGACAAGAGTTAGGAACCACGTGATTTGGAGGGGAGGGGGGGGGTCCATCGTAGCTTTAATCTGTGTGACATGGGGGGAGGCGAGGTGAGGGACATATTCAAGAAACAAACACGATAAGGCTTTTACAATGAAAATAAGAACACAGTTCACACTTTACATTGCTACCACTGGACAAAGAAGTAATGGTTGCCTCTGTAAGAAAATTGATTGTTACTACCCAATCCCTTGACCTAGGTTTCATTCTATCGGAACTCATCAGAGAGGAGTGTGAAACGCGCAACGCAACTTCCTAAAAGAAGAGAGAGAAAGAAAAAAAGAAGGAAATTTGTAAAGAATGATAGGACACTTAGATAGGAACATGTAAAAGGAATAATGTAAAGGAGAAACACAGGAAATGGATGGAAATATATATATATATATATCAAGAGAAGTTTAGAGAAGAGAAAGCAATGCGTTATCCATCTCTTAAGACACACAATACAGCACAGAAGGAGCCTTGATTGACAAGCTCAAATTGACTGAGCCTATAAAGCTGTCAAGCTCGAACCTGAGCTTCTATTAAAAGTTCAAACTCTTGTCTCAGAATGTGAGTACTTACTAGCAGACCTAAAATGTAAAGTAAATCAACCCACCTATCTTCTTTGGACTGTCTCTTGAGGTGATTCTTTGGTGCTAGGGGGTCCTCTTTGCCCTGATGCCTCATCTGATGCTGCTGCAGCTCTGCGCACAAGTTAGCAGCACTGGGCTTCTGACGAGGGACTCCATTGTCCTCCATCTTACAGTCTTGATCCTAACACATGAGTCGGTCAAAGTTTTATCTTCTCCCATTGTAAAAAAACCCAACCCAAATTAATTATAATTTTAATTTGAGGGATATTTTGATTGATATAATATATATATTTAACTTGTTATTCAAGTACACAAAGAATCAGCTTAACCTAAGTCAGCATGCTTGAGGCTCAACCCTAAGTGACAATAATCAATGAATGTATGTAAAGTTGCACTCACATTGCTTATGTTTGCAGATTTGTGTAAAGTTTTTTTGTAGCAAGGCTTAACATTCTCAAAAGCTCTCACTCCTTGGATAGCACCTAACTTAGGTAAGTAACACAGCTTGAACTCTAGGATGCTTCGTAGTACAGTTTTTTTTTGCATTGCACTTTAAAATACAGTGGAATTGAAACTAGTGAAACTCTTTTAACGTATTTTAAAATGCAACAAAATTGGAAATAACTATTTTTAAATGAAAAAAACTGAAAATTTCATACGTTTTCTAGCCCGAGAGTAATATTCTATCCAACTTCTTGGTTAATCGTCCGAAAGTTGCACAGCAAATGTTTTTCCAAATGTTTTCTGTTGTTCTAATTTCAGTCATAGCAACTATGCTTTTTAATTGTTCAACTCATGAGATTGGGATATATTAAACCGGATGCGTCTCGCACTCACTTGAAAATCTCAATAAACGAGATTTCATACTTCCTCTCACCTCATGAAGGGGGAAAAAAACAGCATAACATTTTTTAACGCTGTAAAAAACACCATTTGGATCTTGACAAAATATAAACCAACAGAATCACGGCAAAAATCTTAAGGTGGAAATATATGGTTCACTTTGGTCGGACAATGTAAGTGATTTAACCAAAGTTAACCACGTGTTTCTACCTCTAGAGCTTGTTTGGCGACTAACCTGCTGATGACTGGTGGTACTGCTTTTCCCTGCTCGGTGATGGTTGCTGCCACTGTTCCGGTGGTGATGGTGATGATGGTGATGTCTCCTCGAGGGCGCCGGTGTCTGGGGCACGGCCCCGCGGGCTGTTGCTCCATCTTGTTGGGGCAGGAACCCTGGCAGAGGCCCCGGCTGTTGTCTGGAGGGGCCGATGCGAGCAGACACTCCAATGTTACGGTGAGGAGGTACAGGGGGTTTGTATTCCACACCATCTACCACTGTCATGCTCCCTACGGGCTTCACGCCCAGGGGCATTCCGTGTGGAGGCAGGGGTGGGGGTGGAGGGCTGCCGAAATAACAAATACTTGAGATTTTTGGTTATTTCATCCAAAAAATACTTACTTTGTTTATTTTTTCTATAAATTTGGGTTGAATCCACTATTTTATGAATCTGAATCTCCAATTTACCTTCAAATACCGAAACTTGAATCCTAGTCCTAATATTGGTAAAAATTATGAACATAAGAGGAAATATAAATATAATAGAATAATAGAAAATACAAATAGTAACTAAATCTTAACATTCTTTCTTATATTCCATTCATTATAATATTCATACAGTCAGTTAAGTCTTAAATTACTGGTCTGGGACCTGGTTGTTAAGTTTTTCCTATAATTATAATTGGTTCAGAACCAACAATAAGCAGTATTAAAGCTCTAAAACAAATTTCACTAGAAAAATTGAGTTTTTTGTTTGCTGAGGATTTGAGTCTCAAATCCAAAATTTTCTCGACTATTTGAATCTCGAATATCCTAAAGGATTTGAGGGATTAAGAATCTCATCCCTAATTTTTTATTGTTATTTTAAAGTAAAGGCCAAATGCAATTAACATTCACATAGCATTTTAACCTGTGAAAGACCCATTTTTCTATATCAAACAAGATAATTATAATTAATAAGATATTACAGTATTCGTAAGATCAAGTTTTCTTGGGGGAAAAATAAAATTACACTCGTTTCTTAATTGAATGATTTGAACAATTTAAGTAAAACCCTAAGTTAAATCACCGGAAATTTAAAGGACAGGAGGCCGGCTTTCCTCTGCAGACATTCAATGGCCTTGGAGATCTAATAGACCACATAATATTTACACAAACACTTCTTTGTCTTTTAAATTTTCGCTGCCACAGGTAATCGCTGAATGGTCTTAAAGTGTCACTCTCGGGTTAGATTGGCCTGCTGATGACGCATAGATTGGGGTTTGACTCCTGGTCGTGTCTATTGAGGGTAGTTTTTTCCTAAATGGTTTCCCACTCTCCTCCTGCGCAAATGCAGGTAGACTATCTCTAAAATGCTTCCTTCCTCATCCCTACCACATTAAACTAATTATCGCATATAACCTGAACAGGCAGAATAACTTGGCACTAAAAAAAAGAAAGAAGAAACCATAGACTACCAATTTTGCAGTCGACGGCAATGAAAGCTTGAATATAAAATATGTGCTCGTGTAAATATTGTGTGGTCTACTGGATTTTCATAATCATAAAACTCCACCAAGGAATAATTGACCCCAATTGAGATTGAACTTACATCTGCCATAGTTTGTCTGCAGCGGATTCCTTGTGCTGTAATTTATGATGTGTCGACCTGGAGGGCGAGTTATGAGCCACGAACTGGTGTCTACCAGGTACCTTTTCCTTCTTGCAGTAAGTTGAGCTGTCGATGGCAGGCGCTCTTGAAGGTAGGTCAATGTGATTTGGGTTGTCGAAGCAGGTCCCCAGGTTCTCCCCTTCTTCCAGGGTCTCCACAGTGTAGTTCATCGGGTTTGTTGTGATACAGATCTGCTGGTCGTCTTTACCGCCGACTGCGACGTTATTGTTGTTGTTGAAGATAGGGGGGGATCTTCCACTGAGGCTTGCGCCCACAATAACATGGCCCGAAGCACGCTCCAAGGTCGCTCTGCCGAGCCACACCCAGTCGTGTGCGTTTGTAGTCGACTCCCTCGGTTGTTTCTTCCCGCCTAGAGCACTGTTGACCCCTGAAGAACCTCCAATACCCACGCCCCCGTTCCCTGCTGATTTACCGACAGAAGCACCGAGGGGTTCTAGCCCGGTAGAGCTGCCGGCGATGGCTGGGTGTGATGGACACTCCATGGTCTGAGGTTTGAACTTTGATGCATACACGACGCACGATACCACAAACACAACGATGGCGAAGCAGAATGCAGCAAGGAGCACGTACATCCCAATCTCAAGAGGGGTCATGTGCATGTTGTTATGATGGTGGTGACCCAGACCAGCCGGCGCCAGACCAGCCGCCGCCGAGTGGTGTTGTCGGGCCTGGACAGTTGGTTCGTGGTTGTTTTCATCCTTGATTGGTATTCCTGGAAACAATTGGGTAGGTATTTTGGGTTAAAAACTACAAATAATTGGAAAACAAACTTTTTTCAAGTGCATTACTCAACAAAGAGAAATATTATAACCTTGAAACAATGCAATTTTAAAGCTGTTTGAAATTAATTGTAAGCAATACTGGAAAAACAATTTATTCAAAAAATTAATTTGCATTGCATAATTGTATGTTAATGTTTTTTTAATTTTATTTGTGCTTCATTTTCTACAACTTTATTATATTTATATAATACACTTTATTTCATACATACTATTTAAACACCTCACCATTTTTAACTATGAAATATTTAAAGTGTGTGCACTTTCACCTATATGGATGGCACACACACTCACCTATATGAATGTCATGCATGTCCGCCGGCATGTCCCGATTGTTCTTCCTGTCCCGGCTCCCATGATTCCCCCCAAATACCCCTCCTCCATCGTTTTGAACGAACTCAGGCCTCTGAGGGATATCACTGGCTGAGAAATCGACCTCGACGTAGGCCGAGGCTGCGGCCAGCGGAGCGTTGCTGTTAGGCTTACCGCTCCCAGGGAGCTATTGTGGGACACAACATGGAGTGTTCTTGATTTGTTTCTCAACATACAAACTATTGTCACATGATGTGTTGAGTTAATAAACAGCATTTAACAAAATAGCATATCTCTCTTTTTTTAAAAGGGCTTTTAAGTAAAATGTAATATTAATTAAATGATAAATACAAATTATTGTATATTTTTGGTGTTATAGTAGTCTAGATAGTTCAAGGTAGAGACATTTATTGTACACACCCTTTCACATCGGATGAACAGTGCGTGGTTACGCGGAAAAACAACTGATCACAGAACACACCTGATAGTTTTTACAAATTATAACAATTTGTAAATATGTTTATATTTTCAAATTTATTTTTGCTTTATGTAATTTAAAAACATAAAATAGATACATTAAAATCTTTTGATTTTCTACTGCTATTCCATATAATTTGAATGTTCAATAGATCGAGATGGGCCCAGTCACATTCAACTCAAATTATCAAAACTCTACTATATTAAAAATTTTCTATCAGGGTATTTAACATAAACCAACTTATTATACCAGCGGATGGCATACAAACTAACTTATTATACCAGCGGATGACATACAAATTAACTTAATCTTAGAAGAAACAAAATAATCAATTCTTTAGTTATAAATCATCACTGTGAAAAGGGATACCACAATTTCACTAATGATTTTTTTTTACCATATCGAAAATTGAACCGAGGACCATCAGATCAGTAGACAGTTGCTCTACCAACTGGACTAATGATCTGACATTATTTTTTATAAGAAATGTGTTCAAGAACCATGGAAAGGGTTATGTAGACCATGTGTACTGTTTTAATAATATTCTTTCGAGTATGAGATATTGTTTGACCAAGCGTCTGACCTTGCCACTGACAGTTCTCCTGGGGACAGCCCGACACTCCTCGGCCAGTAGAAGAGACACGTGTAGGAGGTCACTCCTTCCCTCCCCAACTGCGATCACCCGGGGGTGGTGCGACGCGACCATGGGGGCAAAGGCCACCACCTCCGGGTCTAGGCTCTCCACCAACAGGTGGTAGTCGGACACCGCCACTTCCCGCAGGGGGGTGCGGGAACCATCCGAGAACTCCAGGTCGATATCCAGCAGTCCTTCCTACAACAAACATTGGGGCTAGAGTTGGGTCAAACACAATTGAAGAGCTTGTTCCCAAAATCAATTTACAGTAGAGCCCAAAAAAACTAGCAACCGGCTTATTTGAATTTTTAATTTCAATTTAACTCTATAAGGAAAACCTCTTTTCGCTGTATGAGGTATTTGTATTATATTTGGAAGAAGGTACAGGAAAGGTGGATAGAAACATATAAAAGGGACGAACACAATATGGCTCATTGGACAAAGAGGTAATGGTTGCCTCTTAAAGAAAATTGATCGTTACCACCCATTCCCCCGACCTAGGTTTCATCATATCAGAACTCATCAAGAGGGAGTGTGAAACGCGTAACGCGACTTCCTAAAAGAGGAAACAAAAAAACAAAAGGGAGAAAAAAGGAAATTTGTAAAGAATGATAGGACACATAGATAGGAACATGTAAAAAGGTATAACATAAAGGACAAACACAGGAAATATAAATCGAAAAGAGGTTTTTTTTAGAGATATATTATGTAATAAATTGCTATAGGAAATAAAAATATATTTTTTGTGGCAAAATTAGTAAAGATTCTACAATGTTATTTTTGTTATTTTATAGATATTGATATTAACTATCAAAAATGACTGTTACAGATCACATGACTTGACATATGCCTACATGAAAATAGGTATAATAACTTTTCTGTTGGATAAGATTCTTCCTATGAAAATTTGCCTGTACCAAAGTACAATTAGCTGAGCTAATGAGGCCCCTGTCCCCACACCTGATACTGCGCTGTGAGCCTCCTTGTGACAGAAGTCTCCGCGATGTAGCCATTCTCGACAGCGCTGTCTGGCGTGATGGCTAGTTGCAGGCCCGACACCACACGCACTTGGAGCCTACTGATGCTCACCTTGTCGTTGCCAACACGGACCTCCTTTGCTCCGATCACTCGACCCGTGATCGGGGACAACACCTGAACAGTGACAATTTGTTTCACTTTGATCACAACTGGCGTCGGGGGACAACACCCTTGTCAAGTGGTTTCACTTTGATCACAAGTGATGTCGTTTTAAAAACAATATGTCGGGTCCAGGGCATCCAAATTAATTCAAACAAAAACCATAATCAAAGACTTCTTTATTATTATTTGTGTATCTAAATTTCACGAGGAAAAACAGGATTAGGAATGAAGCTATACGGGAACGAGTGGGAGTACATGAGATAATAGAAGAAGCAAGGGTGAGATGGTATGGACATGTAATTAGGATTTAAAAGGAAAGACTCCTAAAGAAAATGATGGAGATGAAGTATGTAGGAAAAAGACCGCAAGGGAGACTAAGAAAGAGATGGAAGGAACAGATAACAGAAACTGTGCGAGTGAGAGGAGAAGAATGGAAGTGATAGGCGAAAGAATGGTGGGATTATAGAGGAAGATGGAGGTATTTTACTAAATTGACCCGGCCACAAGCTGTAAGCCGTTGATGATGATAATTATGATGATTTACTGTTTAAGAGGAAAGAAGCCTAGATATATGAAGCTGTCTGCCAAGCGGGGGTACAGTAGAACAGAGAAAGAATTAAAATTCAAAACAACTAACTTACCAAGATTTCTAACAAACTCACTATTTTTAAATATTGTGAAATTACTTTTAAGACCAATAAGTTAGTTGAATATAATATCTAGTGTTTTGAACAAGAAATAAACCAGACAATGTTTTCAAATGGACCTGAACCATGACTTTATTAATTTTTTTACCATGAATGCATTTTAAAATGATAAGGTGAACTAAAAAAACTTGAATATAAATATATTGTAAGAGGTTGCAGTGTGTTTCAATAACCACATACAATATTTTTTATATTCATTTTACTGATCTTATTCAGAGCCCATCTCACTGCCGACTAACCGGTTAATTAGGTAAACAATTTCGTCTGAGCCAGAACCATAAATTGCGCTGAAATGCGGACTTTTTTTTAGCACCGCGTCTTACTACCTGTTCGGTTTATACGCCTATGTACTAATTACACTAATGTGTTAGGGATTAGGAAGGTTGAATTATCTCTACACAAATTCGGCTACATTTCTTAACTATACCTTACCCATTAATGTAAATATGTGGCTAACCCAAACAGATATATGAATGCGACATGCAAAAAACAAAAACATGTATCGGTAATAAAAACGTTATTTAAACCCAGAAGAGGTCCTGAATGTTTCAGTGCAGTTCTCAACCAACTTGACTCAGTCGTACAATATACTCTATTAGAGAACATTACAGTTTGTTGTAACTTAGCGCACAGTACCTGAACCTCTGTCCGACCCATCCCACGACCTTGGAGAATTCGTCCACGCAGACTAGCGATCCTGGGGTCCGACACTCGCAACAGGCTGAGCACCAGATCCGTAACGCGCAGAGACGTTCTACGACTTCACAAAGTATCTTTCGCTCCCCGAGTCGTGGTCCTTGGCCAGGAATCTCGCAAACACCTGCCATACAAACACATGTGGGAATCTAGTTAAGATAATGGAGTTCACTGAGTTATAGTTTAACTTTAACCTATGATGGTTGGAGGGGTTAAAGCAGAGTTTCTCACTTAAATTTAGTCACTGAATGCTTTTATATTTTGTATAACATAACCTCTTAAATATTTTTAGCCAACAGATAAAAAAAATAATGCACTGCAGGCGAAATTTTTTCTTGGTATAAGGTCAAATACCCTTTGATTGAAAGTTAAATTTTTCCAGGCGGAAGACAACTACACTTTTTGTCCTCTTTAATGTCTCATAAATAAATGGAGCTGCCCTGTATATGTGTCTGTCAGGGGAAAAAAATTATAAGGTCTTACTATTAATTACATGATTATTACTTTTGAAATCATATTATATTAAATGATTATAGCATCAGATTATTTGTTCATTGATATTAATGTTTTAAAAACAATACAAAAATATCAATACACATTTTAATGAGCAGATTGTAATTATTTTTAACTCTTTTTATATCATTCTGGTTTAATGGTTGACAATATTGTATTCAGATATCTGCAGATGCATTAAGTGGGTTTCGATGCTTCGTTTTGGTTCCAGAATATAGTGAGAATCCAGAATGCAGTAAAAGTGACCTGACCCAAATATTGTTTTGTCTGCATACCTACAATATTTTTAACTTTTAATGTGTAAAACTTTTCTAATTTTTTCGCTGAACCCTTAATTCTACCTCACAGAATTCCATTAGGGAAACACTGGTTGAATACTATGTAATACAAACCAGGCGTGGTCGGTCCATCCAAGCAGTAAAAGCACTGCTTGTCTACTTAAAATGAAATAAAAAATTTTTTTTATCTTTACAAATAACTTTTAAATCGCAAAACTAATATATTTCATTTCAAGGCTCCTACACAAAATCATGAAATTTTTCCCAAGACATTTCAAGGATTTTCTACAATTCCTCCAGGACAAGTGTATAAAGTAATCTTAGAAAAATACATATTATTAATTTTTTTTAATAATACCTTTTTTTAATGCAGGCTTCCAACTCCCCTACACTTGCACCTTTCCACACCATTTACTTTTAATTAATGTATTCCATGACACAACAAATTATTCAAATAATTAAAACGTAACATAAACTCACTTGCAAATAATCATTGGTGAAATGTAGGTTTCCCCTTTCACAGCGATGAATTAATGATCAGGGGCTAGGTGTTGTGTTTGTTCTAGATATAAGTTTGATTATAAGCCATGTACAGATATAATCAGTTGGTTTAGAAAGTGCACTTTAAATACCAGAAATAAATAAATCACTTGCAAATAGTCTTTAATATTAATTATGTTTTATTTCTTAGTTATAAGTATAATAAAAGTTATCTAATTTTTACAATAATAACTTACTGACCTGTTTAAAAAAAGGGGGGGATAAAGGAATCTTCAGGACAAACTAAAAAAATCCAGGAAAAGATTGAAAAATTGATAAATTCCTTAACATTTCCAGGCCTGGAAGACATATTTTTAAATTCCAGATTTTCCATGACGCGTTGAAACACTGTTATAGTTTTGGCAGCATCTTTGTTTGAGCTTCATATTTGTCAAGCGTGACTGTGGGTCTGTCCCCACCACGAGGACCTATTAGAAGTAAAATCAAACTTGCTTCTAAAGCATTCAAATAGCATAAGGGATGAAACGGAGAGAAAGAGGTGTAGGCACATGCGTGTCCGTAGAGGAAAAACAAGAAAAATTTGAACTCGGCCAATGAAATAATAGAATATTAGAAGATCTACTGAGTGCTATTGGTCAATGTTGGCGCATGCACAATGTCAGTTTTACGTCAGTCATGTGTTCAGGACTGCTCTAACGGTTCTTGATTCACATTAATCAAGTGGTTTTTTTAAACGCTTTTATTCTGTGTCATATTTATTATAATTAAGCCTGCGCATCGGCTACTCGTTGAGAGTATATAAGCCTGGTGTGGGAGGAGAACCCAACAACACTACTTCATGTCGTGGGGGAGAGGGGAAGGGGCTAAATGCTTAGAAAAATTAGCAGAAGAAAAAAGACTACACCGTCATCATTTGAGCGACATATCGGCTACACTCACAAGGACCATCACTACCAATATCGACGCTGAGGTTCTCTCAATAGTGAAGGAGAAGATTCACCTATCAAAGTGGATCTTAGGTCAGGGAAGACGGTCTCTGCACCAGGTAGCCCAAACATCACTGAGCCCAGTCCACCAGCAGGGACAGACCGACTCCAGTTCTACCTCCCAAAGATCACACACTCCACCGCTGTCACCAGCTATCATCGCACAAGGCAAATCAGCAGTCACTCCATCCAGAGTACGGTCACTCAGCCCAGTAACTAGCTCTCACAAAGTCATCCAGTTCCGATGCAGCTTAAGAAGACGAGATAACAATACCCCGCGAAGACTCTCAGCAGATCCTGACAGTGCTCCAGGAATTGTCGCAAACCGTCAACTCAAATCGGGATCAATTCCGGCAACTAGAGGAAAGATTGGGTAGGATTGCCCCGGCACCACGACGAGAAGAAGGCCAACCAGCCGGTCCAGGCCAAGAACCTCCACGGGTTGCAGCACCTGTAGCTCCTACTAGAAAAGCATAGGCATCGCTACTCCCTCTGGAAACCCTGGTCCTTGACGTCGAGGAAGGTGCGGCTCTGCGAGTGGCCTTAGCGCTGAAAGCTAAAGTGTCAGAACTCCCTACTGACCGGGATAAACATCAAGCGAACTTCCTCCTGGCAATGGCTTCCCGGTACACAGAACTTCCACAAAACACTCGCCAGATTTTACATCGATTGAACCCGTCGGGGTTTATACCGCTACCTCCAGTGGCCCCAGTATACAACCTACAACAGTATCAGGACGGTGGTGGCGGATCCAGAGGCACCTCCCGCAGGCGTGGATGCAGCTAAAAACCTTAAAGAGGCTAATCCGTAGAAATAAGTATTTACTTGTATTATAGTGTCATGCACCCCACGTATTTATACAATAAAGATTGGCTTTGGCTGGGCATTCTCCTTGCACGACGGCTGTCTTCGGCCCTCCTCTTGACACCCGCGCGTCGGCTACTCGTCGAGAGTATATAAGCCTGGTGTGGGAGGAGAGTCAGGACAGTTGGACGTGGGAGGAGAACCCAGGCCAAGACGTTGACAGGAGGATGATGATGGGAAAATTGAATTATTTGGAGGAGGTTGTGTGTCAGGTTAAGGAGTGGATGGATTGTTTCAGGATAGGATTGAATGGCAAGCTTACATTCTGGTGGCCGTGAAATTTTGAGTTCCTTAAGGCCATAAATAGTTAGCTATAGACATCCAATAATGTACAAATGTTGGTACGAGTATGTCCTACTCTTTGCTCGGGCTGTAACACACCAGAGACACTTTACTATGATACCACCAAGAGTGTTACATACCTCCACAGGACTCTGCTGGAAGCGTATTCTGCATGAGAAGTGTCGGTCTGGATCAACCCCGTTGAGGTCATCTGGCGACACTGCGCCTGAATCGCCCCAGCCTCTGTATGCGCCCCCTCTGTTGCCATGAAGATCATCCAAGGACCGCTTCATCTTGACAGAGCTGTCAACATTTTCAACTCACTTCAGCTATTATCATACACTATAACTTATCATTAACATTTATTTTATTTATTTGAGGTACTTAATGTGTACTTTCAGAACTGATTGATTAGATTAGCCCATGAGAATTTCTATGAGCGAGAACGAAAGGGTTTACAAATTTTCTGAGGAATAAGGTATTTTCACAAACCTTCCAGAGTTCTTTTACATGCCACAATCAACATGAGACCGACGGCTTTACTTACCCTCCGAAAGAAGTTGTGTTAGATATCATTCAAGAAAAATTTGTTGATCCCGCCTGGGTTTGAACCCACAAACATCGGCTCCTGAGTCGAAAACTTTACCCCAAGACCATCGAGGTCGACTAATCACTAACATACATGAGAAATACTCAACTGTTAATTAATTATTAGACATTCGGCTTTCAGGCCGTAGTTTGAAACAAAATTGAATGAATTAAATTAAGGTTAAGTATTTCATAACGTGCAGAACAATTTAATGTGGGATGGAAAACTTGAGTTAAGATCAGTATTTATGCAGATTTTTTCCTTCAATATAGACAAAAATAAATTAAACAATGCTTCATTATATATAATTAGTTTGATTCTTCAAACATAGTTATAACAACAGTTCTCATATATTTATCTTGAGCATAGTTATATTTGCATTGAAACTATTAGAGTGAAGAGAAAATGTCATAGTCAAGTTCTGCAATGACCTTGATAAAAATTCAAGAACTATTTATTTGGAATATATTTTTGCTATAAAAACTGTAAAATTATGGACCTTAATGATCTAAGTTTGGACTAATATTTTCCCACGTCCATTTATTTGGATCATTTTACCTACCTTATTATAAGACAAATACACACGAAAAATATTGGTGCCAGCTTATGATACGTAACAAGGTTTAAGCATCATATTTACATTTAATTTATATAATCTAATAACTGTAATAATTTTTATAATGGTATAAAATTGTTTTTTAAGAAAGTTTCAATATACTGTATAATTAATTATTCTTGTTTGTAAAAAAATTGTTGCAAGGATTACATATTTTACTGTGAAACTCGATTATCTGTGATTTAAAATTGATCAGTTTGTTTTTATATGCCTTTCCTTATAGGTAACATTCCAAACTCGTCTGCGTAGTTTATTCTACTTATTTTATTTTAAATAAAAGATTATTTAAAGAAATCTTGAGTGTGTTGGTATACCTTGTATGATCGCCTGGAACCTTCCACCCCTTCACTTGACTCAGGCGGAAGTCCGCCACGTTGACCTCAAGGGGGAACTCGGGCATCCACACTGTGAACTTTGCCAGGCCGGTGTAGGTGCCGTACTTTACAAGGACGCTCGCGTTGGAGGATCCTCGGATCTCGGAACCATCTACATATACTGAGCTGCATGAAGATGACACCTACAAAAACAATAGCAGTCTAGTTAGCCTAGCAAGGACACTTGTAGTGAAGGATCCTTTGCTCTAGTTAGCCTAGCAAGGACACTTGTAGTGAAGGATCCTTTGCTCTAGTTAGCCTAGCAAGGACACTTGTAGTGAAGGATCCTTTGCTCTAGTTAGCCTAGCAAGGACACTTGTAGTGAAGGATCCTTTGCTCTAGTTAGCCTAGCAAGGACACTTGTAGTGAAGGATCCTTTGCTCTAGTTAGCCTAGCAAGGACACTTGTAGTGAAGGATCCTTTGCTCTAGTTAGCCTAGCAAGGACACTTGTAGTGAAGGATCCTTTGCTCTAGTTAGCCTAGCAAGGACACTTGTAGTGAAGGATCCTTTGCTCTAGTTAGCCTAGCAAGGACACTTGTAGTGAAGGATCCTTTGCTCTAGTTAGCCTAGCAAGGACACTTGTAGTGAAGGATCCTTTGCTCTAGTTAGCCTAGCAAGGACACTTGTAGTGAAGGATCCTTTGCTCTAGTTAGCCTAGCAAGGACACTTGTAGTGAAGGATCCTTTGCTCTAGTTAGCCTAGCAAGGACACTTGTAGTGAAGGATCCTTTGCTCTAGTTAGCCTAGCAAGGACACTTGTAGTGAAGGATCCTTTGCTCTAGTTAGCCTAGCAAGGACACTTGTAGTGAAGGATCCTTTGCTCTAGTTAGCCTAGCAAGGACACTTGTAGTGAAGGATCCTTTGCTCTAGTTAGCCTAGCAAGGACACTTGTAGTGAAGGATCCTTTGCTCTAGTTAGCCTAGCAAGGACACTTGTAGTGAAGGATCCTTTGCTCTAGTTAGCCTAGCAAGGACACTTGTAGTGAAGGATCCTTTGCTCTAGTTAGCCTAGCAAGGACACTTGTAGTGAAGGATCCTTTGCTCTAGTTAGCCTAGCAAGGACACTTGTAGTGAAGGATCCTTTGCTCTAGTTAGCCTAGCAAGGACACTTGTAGTGAAGGATCCTTTGCTCTAGTTAGCCTAGCAAGGACACTTGTAGTGAAGGATCCTTTGCTCTAGTTAGCCTAGCAAGGACACTTGTAGTGAAGGATCCTTTGCTCTAGTTAGCCTAGCAAGGACACTTGTAGTGAAGGATCCTTTGCTCTAGTTAGCCTAGCAAGGACACTTGTAGTGAAGGATCCTTTGCTCTAGTTAGCCTAGCAAGGACACTTGTAGTGAAGGATCCTTTGCTCTGGTTAGCCTAGCAAGGACACTTGTAGTGAAGGATTCTTTGCTCTGGTTATCCTTGCAAGCACACGCATTTTAAAGGCTCCTATAATACTAACACTATAAGTCTTTCAACTTTTTATTTTTTTTGGCGCCGCATCTTATTAGCTGTTTAAGTTATATGCATATGTACTAATTACTCTAATGAGTTAGGAATGAAGATGGTTGAATTTTAGAGGAAGTCCGGGATTCGAACCCCTACCCCCCTGTCATCGACAGTCTAGTCTATTGCCACTGTTAGAATGACACCCTAGACCGTACAACCACCAAAGTGGATCATTGTCATTTCACAACAAGGTTTGTTTACTCTCCTTAAAAAATAAAACACAGTCACACAACAAAACACAAAGTTACCAAAGTGAAGATTCCATAGCTATAGGCAGTCACTTTACTAAAACGCCTTTCTTCATTTTTAGACTTCGCCTGGCTTATTAGCTTATCAAAGTCCACTGTTGAATAACTGGAAATTACATCATTTTTCTAAAGTGCGTTGAAACATCTAAGTGAGACAAATTAAAACTTTTTTTTTTCCAAATTACATGTTTTATTTCGGGGAACCGCAGCGCGTTCTTAACTTTCAATGTGCCCTGATGAAGCGCAAGAAATTTGAAATTTTTTCCAATTAAATCACAATTAGAAGCATTTAATATCCTCTCCGAATGTGTCATAGAGTCTTTGTAAGGGAAGGGATGGGTAGTATGCTTTCTCTAAAAACAAATTTAACTTTAGTATCCTCAGATACATCCATCCTGAAGTTATTCTCTTAAAAACATGACCCTTTGAGATGCTTACTCTTCTTTTACAATAACTATTGTCCGCTTTAGACACGAACAAATTAAAAACACAATCTTCTACGTCACTATCTAAAAGCATTAAATCATTTGAGCAAATGACCAAATTTTGCTTCTTGCAATCCAAAAAAAAACCCCAAACTTTTGCCTAGCGACCTAAAATATCTCCTATCTTTGCTTACTAAGAACACTTCATCAAAGTCATATTCCACATATTATGTTCCCGTTTGATAGAAGGATATCGGAACTGTGTGAATCTTATACTGTTCAAAAATCCCTTCTCTTGTCAATAAAGGAATGTTAATAATTAATTAACTGCTAATTATCTCCTATTAAAATGGTATTAACATAACTCATTTGTAATAGTTGTATAAATTAACTGGTTTAACAGGATGTATCATGGAGAAGGGGGGAATGGGGGGGGGCTCACGTTCTCACTTCTCACAGTTTAATATTCTTCAAAATAACTTTGGCTCAATAAGAATACTGCTCAATCTGTATTTCGAACTGGTTTCCAATCGAACGTTTGTTAACTCCTCCGACACTCTCAATAATTGTTAATTTAAATTTCTCCTTTCTCATCCTATTTGATTAGTTCAGTATGGACCCGCTTCGGTGATTAAATAGTTTAAGGCGCCACTCCCGCAATAGACTACGACTGCCGATGACGGGGGAGATAAGGGTTCGACTCCAGGTCAGGTGTAGTGAGGGAGGTTTTCCTTAAATTGTATTCCTACTCTGTCTCTCCTTAGCACATTTGCGTTTGATCCGAACGGGTAGTAAGACGCGGTGCTAAAAGAAAAGTTCAGCATGGATTTAGGATTGCTTTTAACTGGTAATCTAATATGTATTGCACGACTCAAAAAACAACAGCTCATCCTCTAAAAGAATCAGATTGTAACAAATGTGTATATCGTTTTCTTCCACTGTCTTTAAACTAAAAGGAGTTTTAAGAGTGGAACACAGCTATGCCGGTGACTGTACAGTAGTACTAGTGTGAGTTTGACCCCGGGGGTGGTTGTTGGTTGCCATGGCAACACATCTCCCATTCTCCTCCACGCGCCTCCAATGCCCCTACATGACTTGCAGTTTTAACCAGAAAGACGCAACCGAACCTTCAAACCACCCTCCGACTTGGTGAGAGGAGGGTTGATTCGACATCAGTTGCAGGAGATGTGCGGGTGTGAAAAATAGGAAGGTCTTTAGTAGCCGTGGGTCGTTTCTGATGGTCGGCCTAGTCCGGTGGTGGCAAACACTTAAGCAATATCTTACAATTTCATTATATGTCTACTAAAGTTTGACTTTACATTTTAGTACTATCTTTTCTAAAGTTTGACCTAATATTTTCATACTATCGTTACTTATGTTTGACCTTACATTTCCTTTCTTTATACTTTACATCCATTACAGTTTCCAGCCTGTGACCTAGGTCAGTTTTTTATTCTAGCCATTTATGTTCCACCACCGGCTTGCTAGACCTGTCGTAGCTTCATAGGCCTTATAATCTAACTTAAGACTAGGACAGGCACAACATCCAGTCACCAGCCGTTAACAGAACCCAGGACCCTTAGCTCAGTAAGCTGGCTTTCGTTACTTAGATTGACCTTAAGTTTTCACGCAATCTCTACTAAAGTTTGACTATGCACGTTTGTACAATTTCTTGTAAAGTCTGACCTAACATGTTTGTACATTATATGGTAAAGTTTTGATTTTACACTTTAACAATATCCCCGATAAAGTTTTACCTTAGCTTATATTTTTATTAAATTTTGACTCACATTTTTGAACGATACGTAATAAATGTGCGTATTAGTTCTAACAAAATTTGATTTTAATTTTTATGTATTATATTTAATATAATTTGATTTTTAAATTTTGTTCCGTAATTTTTTTTTCAATATTTCAGTTCGATTGGTCGAACACAGAGTTAATTAAGATTGTCAAAATTTGATAAACACCACAGGCATGAATTACACTAAACATATTTGAAAATGTAATTTATTATAAAGTAGCTATAGTATACTAATTACCAGCTATGTTCAAGATAGATCCTATATAGAGACACATTAACCTCGGTGTTTGTAGTTATGAAGGATAGCCAACTTCCTCTAAATTATTAGTATTATAAATATTATTAAAAGCATTTGAAAACTTTTATAAACCCATATTCTTTAATTTATGCCTGGTCGACTAAAAAATTAAAAAATAAAGTTTTCTTATACCGTATACCTTTCCTGTTTGCACATCGCATAATATTAAACGCAGTACAGTACAGTACTAAAATAAAAGTTAAATAATAATTGAACTATGCTGTTGTGATATATTTTCGCCGACTTGTATGGTTTTATTTAGTCCGTGCTTCAAGCCTGAATTTTACCACTAATCAAATATTGGGGTTTTGGAAAACATATTTTTTTTAACAGTTATTAGAGTTATTAAAACAATGTTCATATATTCACACGTCAAGTCATGTGATCTGAAGCTATCACATTTAATATATACAACCAATACCTATAAAATAACAGTAATATTATAATAAAATGTTATCGATGGTGACTGCAAAACAATTTCAAAAAGGGGTGACCTGGCGGTCTAGGGGTAAGGTGTCGGACTTCTGTGCTGGGGGTCCGGGGTTCAATCCTCGGTCTTGGCANTAGCGACGAGATTATTGGTCGCGCGGGAAAAATACCGCACGTCGACCTTGAGAAATATTGTCTCAAATGTGAGCGTTCACACAGGGAGAGAAAATATCGCGCGGTAAAATTCTCGCGCCACCGGTCTAGAACAGTAGCTTGTATCTAGCGACGAGATTATTGGTCGCGCGGGAAAAATACCGCACGTCGACCTTGAGAAATATTGTCTCAAATGTGAGCGTTCACACAGGGAGAGAAAATATCGCGCGGTAAAATTCTCGCGCCACCGGTCTAGAACAGTAGCTTGTATCTAGCGACGAGATTATTGGTCGCGCGGGAAAAATACCGCACGTCGACCTTGAGAAATATTGTCTCAAATGTGAGCGTTCACACAGGGAGAGAAAATATCGCGCGGTAAAATTCTCGCGCCACCGGTCTAGAACAGTAGCTTGTATCTAGCGACGAGATTATTGGTCGCGCGGGAAAAATACCGCACGTCGACCTTGAGAAATATTGTCTCAAATGTGAGCGTTCACACAGGGAGAGAAAATATCGCGCGGTAAAATTCTCGCGCCACCGGTCTAGAACAGTAGCTTGTATCTAGCGACGAGATTATTGGTCGCGCGGGAAAAATACCGCACGTCGACCTTGAGAAATATTGTCTCAAATGTGAGCGTTCACACAGGGAGAGAAAATATCGCGCGGTAAAATTCTCGCGCCACCGGTCTAGAACAGTAGCTTGTATCTAGCGACGAGATTATTGGTCGCGCGGGAAAAATACCGCACGTCGACCTTGAGAAATATTGTCTCAAATGTGAGCGTTCACACAGGGAGAGAAAATATCGCGCGGTAAAATTCTCGCGCCACCGGTCTAGAACAGTAGCTTGTATCTAGCGACGAGATTATTGGTCGCGCGGGAAAAATACCGCACGTCGACCTTGAGAAATATTGTCTCAAATGTGAGCGTTCACACAGGGAGAGAAAATATCGCGCGGTAAAATTCTCGCGCCACCGGTCTAGAACAGTAGCTTGTATCTAGCGACGAGATTATTGGTCGCGCGGGAAAAATACCGCACGTCGACCTTGAGAAATATTGTCTCAAATGTGAGCGTTCACACAGGGAGAGAAAATATCGCGCGGTAAAATTCTCGCGCCACCGGTCTAGAACAGTAGCTTGTATCTAGCGACGAGATTATTGGTCGCGCGGGAAAAATACCGCACGTCGACCTTGAGAAATATTGTCTCAAATGTGAGCGTTCACACAGGGAGAGAAAATATCGCGCGGTAAAATTCTCGCGCCACCGGTCTAGAACTGTAGCTTGTATCTAGCGACGAGATTATTGGTCGCGCGGGAAAAATACCGCACGTCGACCTTGAGAAACATTGAGTCAAATATCTGCTTTCAGACGAGAGCGAGTAAATCGTAAGATCAGATCAGTATGCTGTTGGAGTTCTTGGAGGTACGTATCGATAGTTCAGAATTACTGTTATAAACATAGCTCAAGATATAAAAAGAAGAAATCTCAACAGCTTCCAACTCCCCTAATTTGATCCGCTGTACCAAAATTACAATAGGTCTATGTATAGCCAGCACAATATTCCCAGGCATCTCCTAATTACTCTGCTTATAATACCGGACAATCTTCAAGAAGAACATCAGTTAATGACAACCATCACTGCCACTTTTTCTGGTGGAGAGATTGCATTTCTCATATTTGTATCAACTTTCAGTAAACTTGGTGACAAACGATGCAGCGATTCGTCAAATGTTGCCACAGACATCCGATAGTACTTTAAAATCTTATCGTCATATTTTGGCGTAGTCCAGCAAAATTTAAACTAAAATCACCTTCATGTAATCTACAACTTATCATAGAGTGTCCCCAGAACAGCCTTCTATTTTTTTTCTTTTGGTTACTCTGCGAAACAAAAGGTATGTAGCCATCATACGGTTTACGTTGTCGGCCATGATGTATCCTACACCACGTCTAAAGCACTACTGAACATGAATGGATAGGAAACGAGCGGGTTTTTCTCTCTCGTCTGAAAGGAACGTCACAATTGATCGCGCGATAAAATATCTCTCGTGTGAAAGGTCACAAAGGCAGTTGGTCAAACTGGCGGACCGCGTTCCATATGTGGCCCTCACAGTATTCTGAAGGAAAATCAAAGGGAAACTCTGGCTAGAAGATGTGAAACAAATAATAATTCAAATAAAAATACTTATTTTAATAGGTCATGGTTGAATTTTATCATATATTTATTTGATTAATAGAAATATGTATAAATATATATTTATAATGTTAAGTTGTTTTGTGAAAGCGTGCATATTTCATCATAAAGTTTTGAGAGATTAATAAACATTTTACCCGCTTCGTTGGTCACGTGGTCTAACGCGCTACTCTCGTGTTAGACTAGACTGCTGAAGACAGGGAGGTCGGGGTTCGATCACGGTCGGGAGCACTGAGGTTTTCTCCAAAATTGTTTTCCACTCTCACTCCAGGCAAGAGCGGGTGCACTTCCTCTAAATTATACCTTCCCAATGCCTAAAACATTAGTGTAATTAGTACATAAGCGTATAAACCGAACGGGTAATAAGACACGGTGATAAAAAATAAAACAACTTTTTCGGCGGTAAAATTTGGAAAATTCTACCTACCAAAAATACAATTGATGTGGTTTATTAAGTGTTGTTTTAGGCCTACATTAAGTTGATGGGATTACTAAATATATATTTGGGCTGCGGTAATAAATGATATTCTGACTTGGCCTTTGAGAAGAAAAAAGTTGCACCACTCTGGTCTAAGGCACCACTATCACAAAACACGTGACTGTAGATAGGGATATCGGGGTTTGAGTTCCAGGCAGGTGTACTGAGGGTGGTTTTTACTAAATAGTTACCCACTCAAAGACGGGTATATTTACACTAAATTTTACTTTATTCGTCCCTAATCCTTTAGTGTAATTAATTTATATGCGTGTAACCCGAACGGGTTGTGAAACGCGGGGATTTAAAAAAAATCGATTGTGCCGACACTACGTCACCGCTCAAGGACGTAAGAGACTGAGAAAGCAAGTGAGAGTGTATGTGAGAGAATGTGTGAGAGAACGTGAGTATATGTGAGAGTGTATGTGAGAGAGTGTGTGAGAGAAAGGGAGAGAGTGTATGTGAGAGAGAAAGTATATGACGGAGAATGTCTGATAAAGAGTGTGAGAAAGAGAGTGTTTGTTAGATATATCTTGTAAGTGAAATTATTTTGGGAGAGAGACTGAGAGAGAAAGTTAGAGCAAGAGAAAATTTTAGAGAAAGATTGAGAGGGAGAGTTTGATAGAAAGAGAGATTGAAAGAAAGTATGAGAGAGTACATGAGACATAGAGAGATAGTATGTGTGAGAGAAAGTTAGAGAAAGATTGTTTGAGATAGAGCGAATTTGAGGGAAAGGGTGATTTTGAGAGAGTTTGAAAAAAGAGAGAAAGCGTTTGAGACAGAGAAAGAGAGAGAATGTGTTTGAGAGAGAGGGTGTTTGAGAAAGTGAGAGAAAGGGAAAATGTAAGAGCGTGTGAGAGAAAGTTTTAGAAAGACGCAGAGTTTTAGAGAGAGAGAGAGAGTTTGAGAGAGTTTAAGAGCAAGTGTGAGAGAAAGAGAATATGAAAAGATAGATGGAACACACAAAACATTACTTTGAAATATCATCCCCTCAAAATTAAGTACTAGGATGGAAACATAACTGAACTTAGTGTATTCGTACCGTGTTACTATTTGATAAAATGAATATATAAATCCATTATTTGAAAAAAAAAAAAGAATGCCAAAGCCCATATTTAGATAAATAAATGGCTATTTTCGGGCTTATCAAATTATATATAAGATAAGTATGCTCCTGAGTCTACGGATTTTCAGAGATTTTCATTTCAATAGTTTGGATTTAAATATTTTGTTTTCCTTTTGTAATGATTCAAGATATGTTTTAATTGTCTCAGTCTTGTTCCCAATTGGTTGACTTGTTTCGTTGCTTATGTTTTGAGAGTTCCCAATTGGTTGACTTGTTTCGTTGCTTATGTTTTGAGAGACCCCAATTGGTTGACTTGTTTCTTTGCTTATGTTTTGAGAGACCCCAATTGGTTGACTTGTTTCTTTGCTTATGTTTTGAGAGACCCCAATTGGTTGACTTGTTTCATTGCTTATGTTTTGAGGGACCCCAATTGGTTGACTTGTTTCGTTGCTTATGTTTTGAGGGACACAATGAAAAGCACCTACATCATTTTTGGTTTCCTTTCTCTGCATATCTATAGAATATAGTACATCGCGCGTGGACGTGCCTGATTTTGCAATTTTGGAGGACAACTTTATTTTCAACTCAGGGATCGGGGGTGGGGGGAGGGTGTAGTAGGGGGTGGACACATTATTTCCAACTATGAGGGGGGCACATATTATTACCAACTTTGGGGGACGCACAACCATATTAATACCAACTTTGGGAGGGAGACACACATTGGGGGCATGATTATTGTCATTCTCTATAATTACTACCGTACTTATATAACATAAATGTAGCTGAATCTAATATTACCCTTTAAATATTTAGTTTGACACTCTCATTTGAACATTAATATAAATTCAAGATTTTCACTAGACTCCAAATTGACTTATGAATAGGCCTACTTACAAGAAGGTTATTAAATTTATATTGAATAGTTAACACTTAATTTAAGTGAACATTGACGTCGCCAAACACCTTACTTCTTTCATTAACTAATGTACTATATAAATTTGTTTATGTAATACAATAAATTATGTTATTGTACAAAACATATTTATGTGTGTAATACATCCACGTGATTTATTACATTTGAGAAATAATGTTTCTAAAGAATGTTTTAGAGTGACATGGATAACTTAAAAATATATCCACCTTGCATGGTGAAATCTATCTTCCAGACTACTGTCCGCATTAATGAAGCAAGGTCAATTTGTTTAATAAGGTTATAAAATATATATGTGAAATCTTGCAATTAAGTTGACTATTTAAAGAAATCATTCATTTCAATTCAATATAAAAGGGGACTTTCCCATAAAGTAAAAATATCGGGGGTGACATGTCCCCCCAAATATTTAGCCGCCATGAAATCACTTACTATTTATTTCGTCAATCTAATACTATAAACCTAGATTCACGGGTAATATTTTCCCCTTGGATAACCTTTTCAGAGACACCACAAAGAGGGAGGGTACAGCAGGCGATTTTAATTTTCCTTTTCTTAGGAAAGAATAGCAGTTAGGCCTGAAGGTCTTGTTCATAATCATCATTTTCTGAGCAAATAAAGTACGAATCAGGACTATATTTCCCATCCTGTTCAGAAGGGAATATATCTTCATCTAACATCAGAATATTTAGGGAAGTCATGGTGTATAACACCATATCCCTTAGTTAGATTACTTTTACTGCATACGGCAACAGTACAACGCTTTCCCTGCATTTTCTTTTAAGTATCTGTACGACACTTTTTGTAACACTTCACGCATAAATAATAAGAAGGCTTACAAAACACACACACACATTTACTATTTACAGTGACTTTGGTAGCATACTTGACATAAATAGGAAGCTAATAACGAGCTCGACACCGCACAGTCACATGATCTGAACAGTAGCTAGCTCGGCTGGGTCACGAGACGACGTCACAGCAGTGCTGTGTGCTAGGGTAGAGCTGAATACTGGCCGGTATAGGGAAGGAGCCAACCCTACAACTCTAGTAACCTTGGTACAAGGACCGATCGTGATAACCAAATAAAGCTTAAAATTTGAAATTTCTCAGTTGGAATTGGAGAAATTGCGGGAGGGAGGGGAGTGGGGAGCTCAACATTTCCAAAACTAATACATTCAATTACTTATCTGTATGGCAAAGAATTTAAATTCGTTAAACAGGTACGGAAACCAATACAAATAAACATTTACATAATAATAATAATAATAATAATAATAATAATAATAATAATAAATAACAATAATAATTTAAAAAGGCATTCTGAGAAATAGTGATGATGGACTATAATAGAGATACAAACTTTTTGAGATAGTTAAAATAATATTAGAATCTCAAAGTGAGTTGGGAAAAGGGGGTTGGGCGATGGGGGGTTCAAAATATATAAACCTAATAGAAACAACTACATCTCAGTGCAGTGTGGTTAAAAATTGAAATTTAGCAGGCCGGTAAATGAACCACTCCAAATAAGTATTAAGTCTGAACATTTTAAAATGGAACTTCAGGAAATCAAGGGGGAGGGGGGAAGTTATAAAAAAAACCTTTTAGGTGTAGTAGAAAATTGAAATTTGGCTAGCAGATAGAAGTAAAACTATAGATAAAGAAATGATTCTTAAAACTACAAGTGTTTAAATGGGAGTTAGAGAAATGATGATCGGGGAGGAGAGGGGAAAAATTTCAAAAACTAACAGAAAGAATTACCAACATAACAATTTGTTTGATAAGCTAAGGCGTTTACTAGAGAGATTCTTTCAAATTAATTCATTTTAAATAGTAAATTTAAACTATTTCTTTTGGTGTTCATTGCAACAATGTCTCCGCGTAATCAAGCAAATATTGATGCAAAGACTGCAAATATTTAAAAAATATATTTTGGTTCCTTCTATAGGTAATAGTTAATATGTGGCTTCATCAACATACAGACGAAGTTCTCGCCTCATACTTGTCTGAAATTGTATTTTTGGTAGTTTGGACCAGGGTTGCTCAAATTGCGAGTCGCGAGGGGATTTCAGGTGAGGAGCAGCATCGTTATATATGTGAACCAATTGTTCACTTCCTTCGACTTGCTAAATTCTTACTGACTGTAAAAAAATTAATATTCTGTTTGACTTATGAAGCAATAAAATTAATTTTGATCGTTGCAGCTACATACATTTGTATGAAAGTAATTTCTCAACAAGTATGATAATTTGAATCACAGAAATCGACTGGCAGTTTAAAAAGGCCTTCCTTTGTGTGTTATATAAACAGAAGCTGACTTGAATCATCTCTGTGATAGGGGAAAAAAATCATCATTCCAAATGACAAGTACATAACTATTTTTCATGAATAATATTTTCGTCATAAAATGTTAAAACAAACTTGATATTTTATGAATATTTTACAAAACTTTTCTATTCTTAATAAACTTCTACAAAGTTCTTATCAGAAAATAAAGAAATCAATGAAATAATAAATGCCTCATTTTTGTATTTTAACGTAAAAAAGTTATTTTTATTCTAAGAAAGAGAGGCTTAACATTTACTTTTAATGTTCATGTAAGGCTCAAGTGCATAGAGTTTGAGAAAACCTGGTTTAGATGATTCGCTAGAAATAAGTTAATTTACCCAACTTAAATGTGAGCGAAGCCGTGGGCAAACTCGAGTAAGTTAATATAATTATAAAAAATGAATGGTTGATTAATTCATTTGACAAAATTAATAAACAAATATACGCAGAAAGACAGATAAAATATAATTTGGCACTGAAAAAAGTTCAAAATTCAAAATAAAACAAAATTATTAAAATGGAGTGGCCACATGTGTATGCTAATTAATCAAAAAGGGTACGGGTACAAAACTTTTTATTTGTCTTATAATAAGGTACAAAAACTAATACAAAACTTTGGTAATGCAAAAAGTTTTAACATACAAAAGTGTTACTACAGGTTAATGGACGTACTGCTTTACCTTTGAAAGTAGTAAATTGAAAGAAGACAAATGTATTTTGAAACAGTAGTATATACTATTTAACTAAACATTACACACCTCACCATCTAGTAGACCACTAACGAATGTTTCTGAAGACAACATAGACATATTTAAAAATAAATGGTCTGCAAATTCATTTTTAAAAAGTCATTTGGCCTAGTAAATTAACTTCGCAACAGTCATTTGGCCTAAAAATTAAATTCACAAAAGTTATTTGACCTACACTTTGGGCCAAATGACGGGTACCCGAACAGACTGGTTATATCAGCACACGACTTATTTAATAAAATTCGGTGGTATGTTGAGTATTCCCTCAAATCTTTGGCATACCCTTGGGGGTACGAGTACCACAGTTTGGGTAAAACTGGCATGTAGCACTGTATATGATTTGAACATATATATATATATAGTTGTAGGACCGGACTTGCTACTTTATATCAAATAGTTAGACCGCTAATTGGACTACTTTAAAAATCCCCTAACATTTTCCAATCGCAGGAAAAGTACAGTAATACTAGATTTTATCTACCCTACAAATACATTTTCTGCTTGCGTGGTTGTCCAAATACCACCCGTCTCCACTACAAATGCTCCAACGTCAAACTTATGACGAGGGAAAAATCCCACGAAATGGAAAAATGAAAATCATAAGTCTCTTCTAACCAAAGTTGGGAGGGAGTATAAAATGTAATAGCAATCGTTTCAAGTTTGTAACTCCCCCTCCACCCCAACTCTGGCAAGCAGACATTGCAGGAGACTCATCTCTCACCCCGGTTAATGAGGTCCTCAACCCATCA
>CABFWB010001763.1:118681-141423 GCA_902151455.1 Timema bartmani | reverse complement strand
GGTTAAGAGCAGGTGCGGGCTCTCCCAAACACACACTGGAACACACACGCAAGTCTGGGGACAGTCACAGCCCCAGATGGGACTATTAGAACCAACATTTCGCGCAGGACGGTTGTGGTCATTTAATTGCATGGCGGGGTCTTCAAGAGTCCAAGGTCAAGGCCGAAAAGACATATGGAAACTATTGTATGCGAATATATAATATATCGTCATCAGAAAAGAGGGCATGGGCGGTGGTTTGCTGGCAAGATGTAAACTAGTGTGCTCCAATATATAACGCCAGCAGTGAAAGGAGGGGGTGGAGGGAGGGTGGAAAGGGCTGGTTTGTGGGGCTGGCAAGGTATTGATAGTGCTGCTAGACTATGTGAAGTAGGCGATAGATTGACCTGGCAAATTACCAAGGGCCCCTTTAATGGATGGCTATTTGCAATTTAAGCCCCATTCCAGCAGCGGTAGCCGAATCGTAGTTTATTTCAGAATATTTTTTAAAAAAATAACATTTTAAGACCTACTCTTTATTTTATTTTTTACCAAGGAATTTGAGACTTTTTTCACACCAAGGGTGTGAATGTTAGACCTTAATTAATCTTGTGTTAAAGTCCCTTTCCTAATAATTGATGATGAATACGTGTCTCTAAGCCATGGTCTCTCAGGGTGTTTCTTTTCAGTGGAGGAAACGAATGTTAACACACTTTGTGTGCACATACATGGTGTGCAAATCTAACCATTTTTGTAAATATATCTCTGATAATTTGGTGCATCAACCTCACTCGCTAGATTTCCCCAAATAATGATTCATTTTCAAATGTCATGGGTATCGAACAGTGTACCTCTACAACGTTTATAACAAGGAGAATCTGGCCGCATTGTGTGTTGGTTCAACCAGAATATTTAGCGCCTAGTATGGCTATTAATGTGAATTCAGAATGTTTTATAATTATTACTAAGTTTAAAATCATAATTATTATCGGGCTTAATCCAAGCGATAGGGATGGGAAAGGGCAGTTTATAGAAGTGGGCCAGCATCAGCGTAGAGAAGGAATGGGAAAGCTCCAGTGATAAAATAAAAATAATGTAAAAAATTAGTTAAAAAATCTTCTATTATCAATAAAAAAAAGTGAATATATTTAATATATAATCGCAGAAATTTTGGATCCAAACAAAAGTGTCAATGTCATTTTCCCACTCATTAACTTACGCTTACATAGTTTGCGCATTTACCACCAATGCCATAACATGATCGATTCGCGACAGACGACATCGAATATCAACATATTATGTCTATAATCAATACTTATTTATTTGAGGTATTTAACGTGGACACTCTGAACTGACTGATTATATATCATCATACGAGAATTTCTATGAGCGAGAGCGAAAGGGCTGACCATTTTTGTCAGAAAAGGTATTTCCACATAGGCTACCTTCCAAGGTTATTTTACGTACCACAATCGACATTGGGCCAACGGCTTTACTTCCCCTCTGAAGGAAGTTGTGTTACGGATTTGTATCGATCAAGAAAAATTCGTCGACCTCGGCTGGGTTTTAACCCATGACCATTAACCAATATTAAGTTCAAGTTTGTACACTCCGTGTATCGTGAAAATACCAGTATTTACTTAAACGGATAATACTATGTCCCTATCTTAGAAGCTACGCTGTAGTGGAAACGTGTGAGGTACCTTTCAGGGTAAACGGGGTGTATAAGATTAACTAAGTATTTACGAGAGAAAAAATGCCCCAAATTCTTCTGTTATAATGAGAATTGCTGCGATTAAAATAGAAGAAAATAATTTATGTTTTACCTCTTAGTTTTACTTACTTTTTCAACTCTATATATTAATTCAGTTAATACAATGATTTAAACCTAAATTGTTTAATATAAGATTGTATTGCCATCTGAGTTTAGTGAGTGTGTTATGTTTCAGCTTTCTAGGCGCAGCAAAAGTGATTGATATATATTTTCCTGGGCTCCAATACTGCACCAAAAAAAGTTCACAATTACATAAATTTAACGATTTTTTTTAGAGATTTAATTATAAGTAATTTAAGGAAATGTCATAGAAAGAACATTTTATTACAGTTCAAACTATTAATGAATCTATTTTAATGTATTCATGAGCTAAGCCAAAGGTCCTGCAGCTGTTACTTTTGAGAGCTCAAAGATAATATAGATAGCTATATTTTGTCAACATTGGCTACTCTACACTTGGACTACCTAACATCTTAGTATTTGTTCGCCTCAGGACCCGAAGTTCGTGGGTTCAAACCCAGCCAGGGTTGACGAATTTTTCTTGAGTGATTAAAATCCGTAGCACAACTTCCTTCAGAAGGGAAGTAATGCCGTCGGTCCCATGTCAATTGTGGAATGTAAAATAACTCTGGAAGGTGTGTGAAAATACCTTTCCGGTAAAATTGAAAGGCACTTTAACTCTCGCTCATAGAAATTCTTGTGTGCTGATATAATCAGTTGGTTCAGAAAGTGCACATTAAATACTTCGAATGAATACATAAATAAATAAACTACTAATTCAAGGCTGTCACGCTATAAAAACAAAAGGCTAGAAGTGAAAATCATCTACAATAGTTTGAAGATTTGGCGAGTGAATTACTCTAAATTTGATACATTGATATTGCTAATATTTGCCAATTCTGGCAAATGATTTCCGGCCAAGTATTGTAGATACCGGCCTCAGCATTTCACACAATTGTTTTTAGGCCTAACGAAATATACTTGATGTGTTTATAAACTCAAGATAGTATCTTTGGCCTTTCCGCGAGAAAGGATACCAAGGTGGTCCGTGACCACAGACAATGTGGATTGTTTATTTAATAGTGAAAAGTATTCTGAAAAACACCTAAATAATTCTCCAATATTACAGCCATTTGTCTGAACCGACCTCGTGTGTAGATGTAGGAGCGATACANCCATTTGTCTGAACCGACCTCGTGTGTAGATGTAGGAGCGATACATAGCTTTATAACTAAACACATTCTAGCAGGTAATGTCTGGAATGAGATGGCTGGTCCAGATAGCATCCATCATCATTAGAAGCAACATAATGAAGATCAGCATTGCGAAAAGGAGAGGGAGGGAATGCCGAGCCACAAGGTAGAATGACACAAGTCCATCAATTAGAAGGACTGCGTCTTTTTTTTATCACTATGGGTCCAGACAGAGATTAAAGATTGATAAGCTTTGTACGCTTCTTGATTCCCTGACTTATCAAGGCTTTCCAGCAAAAATACATCTAAACGAGTCTTACGAGATGTGCAAATAAATAATAATCAGACCCGCTTCAGTAGCCAAACGGTCTAAGGCGTTACTCTCGTGTTAGTTTGGCCTGCTGAGGGTGGGAATATCGGGGTTCAAAACCTGGCCAGGTCCACCATGGATGGTTTTTCCTAAATGGTTTCTCACTCTCCTTCCACACAAATACGGTTAGGTCACCTCTAAAATGCTTCCTTCCCCGTCCCAATCTTCAGATAGTCGCTAAAAGGTTTCCCCCACCTATTTCTTCTCTTAATAAATTACTACTCAAATTAATTAGGAGGATCTCAAGCAAGACAAGAACCTCCAAGAATCTTTATGTAGTGAGCACACTTCAGCATTTATATATTATAAGGAAATTGTTTTAAATTTACAGGCCACTGAGCTTTTGGACAGTAGGAATTTAATCACTACGGGGGAAGGGGGGCCTAACAGAGCGCTGAGACGCGTTGCAAGCATCCAGAAATCTCGCGTTATTTAAGACGAGGTTTGATATTTCATACCGTCACGTCAAAATGGAGGGGAAAAGTATCAACGGTGCCCCTATAGGATTAAAGACCTGATATTTATTTTAAAAAATTGTTACAAGGTGAACTTTTCTTAATATTAATGACACTTTACACCAAAATTGTGCAAATATGTGATCAAAGTAAATTGTTATAGTCTTACTCAAAACAGTATATTTTTAATAGGGTCACAACAATACAATTCTAAGATAATTTAAGGTTGTTTTAGTGGTTTTAAAACTTCAGAACTGTCATTACCATAATAATTAACACAGTGAGAGGAACCCCCCCTTCCCCAACCTTCTTTAAATCGTAGGCGCCCTTGAAGACAAATATGTCAAGTTTTTCACAAAATAGCATGAAACAAAGATAAAACTAATAGTTCACGCCTTGTTAAGCTCTTCTACTTTGTTTTTCATAAACCATCACCAACATTTCTGAGAATTCCAGTGTCTTTTCTCTATCACACAACATTTCTCGAATTCTACAGGTTTTCCTGTGTTTTCCAAGAATAATAGCCCTTTCAGACCTACAAGACATTGTTCTAACAGAAATACTATTCTGAGCTCTGAGATGAGTTTCTTCATTAGTGTTATTGACACGAAACATCAATCAGCTTAGGGGAAACATTCCTGAAATATGAAGGTGTTGTCAAAATGTAGGCCTACTTTCTACACAATAGAAGAATAGTTCCCCAAAACTATCGGCCCGGTACACCATTTTAGTAGTCTTAACCTAACAACTAAGTTGGCCAAAAGCGTGAAGACAATGTGATTCAGACAATCATATATGAAGTACAAGGGCTCAAATCCTGGTTTAAACGGATGTTAGTTAGCCTTAGCTCGAAGTGAAAGCAGGTGAGGCCTGAGTAATTTGGTGTTCAATACAAATGAGGCCCGAGGAACAAATAGCCCATCTTGCATTTAATACCTGTTTATACAATATAAACAATCCTAATACGATTTATGGTACTTTCTTGCATATGAATCTTGCTATAGCCTATAGAGGATTACAACCTTATTGTTAGCAAATTTACCGTTTGTAGTTTACTGAAACATGAACAACATTGTGGCCACAAAATCTCAGAAAAATATTCCCTGATTCAGAACTCAAGTTTCCACAACTTAAACCCATACTGGGAATTGAAAATGGTTTAAAGAAAAACAAAATACTCCATTTTATCATAAATAATTTTTTAGAATGCACTAAAAAATAAACAGATATTTAAGTTTATAATAGTGCTGCTAAAATAAAGTGCTATAAATTTATTTTTCTTGTCTTGACAGCGAGATACACAATTTTCCCTGGATCAGCTACAACATTTTCTGACATCTCTAAGTTTTCTAACTTCCCTGACGATGGCCATCTTGATCGAACATGTGAAGGCTATAACAACTTATTGAACAAACTCCGACACTTGGATAAGATAATGAATGAATGGCATGTGGCACTTTGCCCTTCTTGGAACGTGGAGAATGTTTCTAGCCTCGCCGTGATGAGCGGGAAGTTTCTGCTCTCGATCAGGGGAAACTTGAATCGACACAAGAACTTGTCTTGCAGCGAACAGTCGGATCGACTATTAATGTTACTCGAACGTAAGACAGCATTCCTCATTTTATGGTTATAATTACATCAGGCACACCTAGTTTACTACACTATGAGCTACACCATAGTGGAACCGAACAAGGTAAGCTCACGCACTACCTTTCAGTATATGGGTATACTAAAGTGAGAAATGTTCACTTTAACTTGTGCGACTAGCCTTTATTTATTTGAAATAATTCTAAAAGTGTCCTGAACAGAGATGAAACTGGTATCTTTAGCTTACTGCAAAAATTGCTGTAATGATTGAATCGCCTAGATTGTTACTTATGTATAATATGCATTTCTCACTCAACTATTTTATTGGGTTGGTTAGAAAAATGGTTAAAGGAAAGCAAAGTACAATTATTTTATAATAATACATAATATATATTGTTTAGTGAAGCGAAGGACAATGTGTAATAAATACCTAGAAAAAGCAAAACGCACTTTACATGAATTGCATAAGTATCATAACAATTATATTTTACACAACCTTTTTGATCAATAAAAAAAAAGAAAAAAGAATCAGATCTAATCCAATCTTGAATCGATCACATTTTAATCATCCCAGTTCCTTAAGAAGTAAAATATCAGAGCGTGTGATATCGGATCATCAATTCACCCTGTTCGGTAAATCAATGACGCTGAACAAATAATTCATTAAGTTTAAAGTGATTTCAATTATAACCTGAAAACAATCACATCAATCTGATCAGTATGAAATCAAAACTCATGAATAGTGAACAAGAACAATTGACCGGCCCCCCCGAAGTGAAATGTAGAGAAGGATATGAACAAACATACGAGTATAAAGACTTGAGGAACACAGTTCACAGGAGCCATTGAACAAATAAATAGCCAATGGCTGCCTCTTCAATCAAATATACCTCTAGTGCCCAAAGACTCAACCTACGTTCAAATTCATCGGGATTCTTTCGAGTGAGGAATTGTGAAATGTGCCAAACATTTACCTAAAAGAGAGGACGATAGAACACAAATAGGAACACATCCAAGGAACAAATAGTAGACAAGACAAAGTCAGAAAATAAAAGGGGGAAAGACCCCTTGGGTCCAGTGATAGCAGAGGAAAGTTTCTATTTACATTGTATAGTCAGTGTTGGTTTTCCCTCCGAATGTATGTGGGAATATGACCCCTAGAAAAGGTAATCGAACAAGAGATTTTAGACTCAGCATACCAATGTTCTATCACTGAACTAGCTAATACAATAATAGCTCTTTAATTTAAAGCAAAGTATATTATTGAAATCGTCAGCTAGAGCTATCAGAGACACAGGGCTTTGTGTTTCTGGGTATTGGACAGATCTTGATAGCTCCAAAGTAGAGCATTCTTGCACTAAAACAAAGGTCCTGGGTTAAATTTCAGTGTCAAGGTGTGATTATTCAACATATATAACGGATATTTTTTATGAACGGCACAACAATTTGTACCAAATGCCAATTTAAATGTGTTTAATATAATGTATCTTCCGCTTATTTGTTCCTATGCCTCTATTTGACTTCTTCTTCCATACACAAATGTATACCTCAAAGAGGGAAACGAGGGTTTCCTAGATGGAAAGGAACTTTTTCAGTTTTTATGACAAAAACATTTTTTGGCCAAAATAAATAATAGACTATATTGCTTAAGTAGATACGTTTTGAAGTTTCTACGTCAATGTTGCCATGGTATTTTCTTAGTACAAAATTACGGGTGTTTTCCAGGTTTTCAGGAAGGAATTTTCATTTTTACAGACGCTTTATAGAGCAGTAATGAGGAATGAAACTTCATTTTCCATAAAAATGATCGTCATTAAGACGTGCATTGGTGTACCTACAGTAGCCCCATGGCTTCTTTGGTGCTGACTGACAGTTCACAGCTGACTTCTGACAGTCGACATTTAGGTATATACCTAAATTTTGACTGTCAGAAGTGACAGCTGCTAAACACATTTTTTTGCAGATCATATGGTTCGGCGTAGGGATACATAATTTGGACCGGTAGTTTTTCAAAGCTGTCAGTAAGCACCAAAGAAGCCATGGGGCTACTGTATATATAGAAGAGGATGATTTGAGCGCGATGGGGATATTAGTGCAGTTGTCACATAACCCTAGGTTTCAGGAAGTAAAAGAAGGTAGGGGGGTGAAAGGTAGATAAGACTTTTATTAAAATCAGTTTGATTATTTCTCCGGTTATCTTGTTTACTTTATCTCCACCCTTCGGAGAGAGAAGTACTGTGATCCTCTAAAACGTATAACTCAAGGTTTTGATAAATGCCAACGTTTCATGACCCACTGTTATAAAAAAAAGTTGTTTTAGCGATACCGTCTGTCTGTCCGTCTGTCTGTATCTCGGGCTAGAGCCGAAAAAATCTTACCGATCTGACTAAAACTTGGTACCTGAGGTTTTCATAAGGTTCCCATGAGGAGAATTTGGACTTCGATATCCAACCCTAAAATTAAGGGTAGTTTACTGTAGGGCAAAAAGAGAAATAATTAATTTTATCGAGATACACTCTAACGATTTTGATTAAATATGACATTGTTTAATATTACAAACAAAATGGTAACCCTCATTTTCCTGTAAAACATGACTTTGAGGGTACTTTACAATAGCAGGAATTTCCCATTTTGATCACATCTCCGCAACTATTTGAGATAGGAAATAACTTAACGGTTTAAATTTGTAGTGTTATTAAAATAAAAATATTTAATTTGAAATATATTTTACAAACCAATTGTTTCTGAGCTATAAACAAATTTATGTATATATATAGTTTTTGTGGAGTTGTGGAGGTCTTGGGAAATGTGAAAGTGATTGGTATGCTCTTGAAAGGACAGATGTTTCTTTAACAGTGTAGTGTGTAGTATCACGTCAGAGGGCAATGAAGTGTAGTGAAGGTCGAGTATTGCGTGTCACTGGTTGTAGTGTAGTGTGTAGTATCACGTCAGAGGGCAAGAAGTGTAATCAAGGTCGAGTATTGCGTGTCACTGGTTGTAGTGTAGTGTGTAGTATCACGTCAGAGTCTAACGCCCAGATAGAACACAAACCTACACGAGCTGTGACCCTGCTGAGAGCAGCACTACTTGGGTTATGGTTGAATGTATCAGTGATCCTCAAACTCTGAGTATCTCTGGTTCGAATACCAAATGGAGACTAAAAGGGAAAGCAGGTCAGCGTTTAAAGTATATTGTAATCGGGATGCCCAAATCCCTCAAGTGAAGTGTCCAGAAAAGAATAATTGAAAAACTTGTTTCACAAAACATAACCTTAAAGACCAATGGCATATATCATTTAAATATTTCGGTTTGCATCTTTGTGTGGTAGAAATGTTGTGTTAAAAATGGTGAAAAAGTGAGTTTCCAGGGGCTTATAGCCGCCCTCCGATGTTTTCTTGTAATTAAAGTTTCAAGTAAGGGCTATTCGCGGTCTAATTAAGTTATAGGTGGGAAATCTTTTGGCGTTTGATGGCTGCATGTCACTTTACGAGTTCCTCATAAAGCCACACACTTCATGTTCAGTAAGTTTTGCCAAAATTATAAAACGGTAGGCCTTCCTACATAATCAATGTAATTTTAAGGAACCTTAAATAGTAATATTGTTTATGTTTTCACCGTTTGTAAACACACATAAAGATAATTTCAGAATATTAACTGTAAATATATTCCTAGTTGTATTAAATCTGACTTATTTTAGCGTTACAAAAGTTTCCCTATGAAATAATGACATTATCTTTTGATGTTAAAAGTTACATAACACAAGTTGAAGGGGGGTGGATGTGTCTACTTGGTTCTACATGGGAAACAGGGTGTCAAAAAATGATAAGAAGAATAAACATTTCATAGTTTATGAATGACCCTTTACCGAGTGAACGGTTTCTTACGCGTTTTGTTAGCGGACCAAATTAAATGAATTGTTAGCTTTTTTTTATGAGAACCTTTTGAATTAACGAGGACATATTTAAATTTTTATATATGTATTATATATTCACAAAGGAACATAAAAAAAAAATATGCGTTAACTATAAAATATCTAACAAACAGTTTCAGCTGTTATATAAAACGACAATTCAACGATGGCAACACATAAAGCAACAGACGTGAGGAAACAAACCCATGTTCACGAATCAACCTGACTTGGCACCATGTGCTCGTAGTGGTCTCTGGTAACATTAATAATAATATAATAGTAAGTCCGGTGTACCTAAGGTATTTTTTTCAAACGTATTTCCCCTCTCTACACGCAAATGCGGGTATACTGTCTCTAAATTCAACACTCCTTGTCTGGCTAACATGCTAGTCGTGTTGAGCTCGACTGTCGAGGACGGGGAGATCGAGGTTCGAACTTCGGTTGGGTGAACTGGGGGTTGGTTTTCCTAAATGGTTTTCCACTCTCCATCCAAGCAAATGCGGGTTCACTTCCTCTCAATTTGACCTTTCCAATTCCTAATCCATTAGCGTAATCAGTACATATGCGTACCACCTGAACGGGCAGTTAGACGTGCTAACCACTAACAAAACAATTTTAACTAATCAAAATACACAGAAATTAACAATGTATTAGTTATAAGCGACAAAATATTTGAAAAGGCTGCACCATACACCTCAAAAAGGCGCGGGTTATTCGTCCCTGATCTAAAGGATAGGAACGAGGTAGTTATTTGAGATAAAGTGCACCAGCCTGAGAAGGGGAGAGGTTGAGGAAACCACCCCTAGTGTACAGGGCCGAGATTCAATCCAATCTATTGCGATCCTGACGTATCAAAAGCGTGTGGGTGTGAGATCATGTTAAGATCTGTGTACAAGTGGCCGGAAAACGCTCTGTCACGTAAAGACCAGTAACTGTGCTCTCGTCTGCTTGAGACAGTTCCACTGTGAGGTAATGTTATTAAGAGGGCCGCCACTTCCCCGGCATCAACACCTGTAATTTTAATTTAGACCGTTCAGTTTTTTGCTTGGGACCAGATTCCATCGGCGGCCTCGTCATTAAGTGGTTCAGTAGTGGGGAGAGAGAATATTTTCGTTCGATGGCTGTTGTCTGGATAACTTGGCCTCAGACTGGCTTCTAACAAATGCACTGCAGAAGAGAGATAGTTTTAAGTGCTCTGCAAAAAATTTGTTTATAATATTTAATAAAAATTAAATATTTCTTAAGAAAAATTGGCTGACTTCAAACCCGACGGCAGAATTTTTGACTATTTAAAGGGTTTCACGCGTCCACCTACTAATCTAAAACCCCATTTCACACCACGGAAGAGCGTTTTGAGCTACAGCTAGATGTGTGGATGGGAAGATTTTCCTCTTTGAATATTTTACCGGAAAATATTCCCCAATTTTTTTTAGTTTTGGAAAAATTTCAATTATTTTTTTCTGGGAAGGTGCGGCAGAAGGGAGAGCTAGAAATTTTACAGTTTCTATAGCATTAAATTTTTGTTTGCCAAAATAAATAAAATATTTCTCCAGTAGCAACATAGAGTTTAGTTTTCTGCACATGCTAATATAAACAGATCTTGAATATCTGTCAAGGATGTCCTGGAATTGTGTCAAAACTTTTTCTCTTTATTTAAAAAGTTTTGACAAAATTCCAGGACATCCTTGACAGATATTCAACATCTGTTGATATTAGTATGTGCATGAAACTAAACTCTATGTTGCTACTGGAGAAATATTTTATTTATTTTTACCAAAAAATTTCAAAACTGTAAAAATACTTGCGCTCCCTTCTGCCGCACCTTAAATTAAATTATTCTGAAGACGTTAACACCAGAAACATTATCAAATGAGTTATAATAAAACAATAGCATAGATTTCAGTTCTCTCCTCATACAAAGGTATTTATAGCAGCGCTTGGTGGTTGAGTGTGTCACTAACGTTGGGTTATTAAGTTAATACTTCACTATTAAAATCAAAGCCTTAAAGAATACATCTCCCCCCAGTACTCGATCAGTAGAAAATAAATAAAATAATTTAAAGGTTGGGTTAAGTATTTAATAACAAGCGTGGCCCCCACATCCCAGCCACCCTTTCACCACTTTTCCCCAAACACCTTATTTTATACTTATTTATACTATATGTAATGGGCTCTACACTGGAGATCAGCGCTGAGGCAACTGCGTGCGTGGTTACTATTGAGACACAGCCTTGTCATTCTCTAGTTTTCATGTGGTCAATCTCCCCTAAAATATAAGACAAGTTTCGCAACGCTGGTTAATCGAGGTTGGTAGTAGCTCCTGCTTACCTCAGCACACTAACTTCTAACATAACTGAGAGCAAGGAGATTCGGCAAGAGTTACCATGGATTCACAAGTTCGCAGAAAAACAAGTGCAGGACAGAAACGGGGTCACGTAACGAGCTCTAAGCTAATCACAAAATGTTCGCTTTATTGGCGTGAGCTGTTCTGCTAGAGTTAAACCCATCTCTACTTCGTCTGCTCTGCCCGAGATGTTCGGCATGGTAGAGCCAATCAACTCTCAAACTCAACCATCTCAAACCAGTGCGCATGTGCATTTGACAGCGCATACGCTGTATAGCTAAACCAAGCAGACAGCTTCGTTGACCGATGTGAGGCGATTTGAAATAACCCGTTAATGTAAAGCGTGTGTATCGATGTATTGGGGTGTACCACGACACAGCGTTATAATTTGAAAACATCCCTCGGGAGAATGACCTAAAAGATATGTTTATCCACTAGAAAATAAAATATGTCTACAATCAGCTGTTTCCAGTTAGCGTTGCAATGCATCATGGGTCAACATACAGCGTATGAGTTCGTGTGCCACTCAAGCAGATTCTGCTTTCTATTTTCGGCGACCCGCCTCGGTGGTGTAGTTTAGCTAACGCGCTAGTCGTGATGAGCTAGACTGCTGAGGCCGGGGAGATCAAGGTTCGAATCTCGGTCGGGTAAAATGGGGGTGGTTTTCCTAAATTGTTTTCCACTCTCGCTCCACGCAAATGTGGGTTTAATTCCTTTAGATTCAACCTTCCCAATTTTTAACCCTTTAGCGTAATTAGTACTTAAGCGTTATAACCCAAACGGGTAGTAATACGCGGTGCTAAATAAAAAATAATATTTTCGGCCAACGTGTGAATCAAGCTTTAACCGAGAGAGAGAGAGAGCGAAGATATAGCTTTTCCTCCATTAGATTTGCAGTACCCTTAGCAATGATTTTGGGTGTAGATGCCCCTCTTCCCAATTCAGCTTCTACCTCTACTTAGTAAACCAAAAGCCAACACTACGGAAAATTTTCCAATTCAAAATTAATCTACAAGAAGAGCCCATCTCACCCCAAGGTAAATGTCAAAATGGCCACCCTCAGCCTTAAAGCAAGCCTGCAGTTGTTGTGTCGTAGAATGGCAAACTCTTTTCAAAAATGCATTCCATTCCAACACTTGCATTCAGGCCGAAGGTGCTCATTTTGATCACTTCCTATATACTGTTAGGCAGCTCCACATTACTGGAGTACAAACATGAATATAACTAGAAAACATGCTAAAATGGAACATATGTGTTTATGAACTTCATTGGTTGTTTTTGTGTCCTTTCCACCGATGAAGTGGGACCCTCATGTTACGGTATCCCTTGTTTAAACACTAGTGGATCGGTACAACGTTGGCTGCAAGCTATCGCGCTAAAATTGATTCAAAGCTTTTTATTGGATACATATTTTATCCACCAGATCCCTCCTTGCACAGATATCGGGTGAAGGTAGGGGGAGAGAAGGGGGAGTGAGGAGGTATTACGCCACCGTATATGGCTTGGGTCCAAGTCCAGGCATAGATAGGTGTGGACCTGACGTACCTTTTTCAACAAAGGTGAACTTAGAGGAGCTTTTTAGGGGAGTGAGTGCAAGTTAAAGTAATATTTTATTTTAACCCGGTCCCTAAATTTGAGATCAGTATAGTGAGCAATTTCACACAAACCTAAGGCTCACCCAATTCCCCCAAATTCAAAATGAATATTATAATATTTGCAGAATTATATATATAGTCGATTTCAAAGCCCTAATTTATTGACACTGTCCAATAACATAAACATAAAACACATGAATATAGAGGGTATTACACATCAAATGGCAATTGTAATCCAATTTTATCATAGACAACCTCATGGAAGGTCTTTTTTCTACCATACTTTTATTATTTAATAGGATTCTGGCATTAAAAATTAACTTCCATAAAGTTATTTGTGAGAAAATCGGGCTTTACCTAATCCAGCTCTTATGCTAGACTGTCTGCCCCCAAAAATGCAATTATTTTGATGTAAACTCACCTGCACGGCACTGTTGAGGAAACAGTTGTTCTGTCCCGGCGCGTTCAGGAGTCCCTTTGGTGGAGGTGTAGCTGACGGGTGACATGCCCCCCAGCTGACGGCCAATCAGCTTCTTCAACTCAAGTGATGTCATTTCAACGCCGCATCGTGCACCCTCCTGATTTATCTCAGCACGGCTGCCGTCTGAAAACCAAAAAAGGGATATTTTAGTGAAACTGAATTTGTTGAAACACTTAAAATAATCTATTGCCTGATCAACGCTTTGTCAATATAAGGCATACTCCAAACTCTACACGACGCATACTCTAGACTCCACATGACGCATACTTTAGACTACGCATACCATATACTCTAGACCAGGGGTCTCTAAACTATGGCCCGCGGGCCACATCCAGCCCACCACAAGATTATATCCGGTCCGTTCTAAGATTTTATCAAAAAACAAATTAATTGTTTCTCTTCGTTATTTATTAACCACAACCAAACAGTTTATTTGACATGTCCAATTTCTGTCCGCACGCGTGCTTCCCCCATGACACCAAGTGCTGTCGGAATTGCAAACCCTCATTTTCAGTCGCAGGCGCCATTCCTTATACCGAAAACAGAAAGGCTTGACTGTGACGATTTTTAGGTAGTTCCAAGTCTCCCGGCAGAGGGTTATCAAAGGAAAGTTCCGAAAGATGTTACCTAATTTAAAAACAAGTAATTATATTGACTAATTATTATAAATATAATTTATTATTAATAATGCTACTTGAAGAACAGGTGAACGTTAATTTGGCCCGCAAAAATGTGTAAAATATATTATGTGGCCCATATAGCAAAATGTTTGGAGACCCCTGCTATAGACCACGCATACTCTATATTCTAGATGATGCACAACTCAGAAGAACTAAGACCCCAATGACACAAGTCCAGATGACGCGCGACGAAGAAAATGTACGGCTGTTTATAACGCATGGCCCAGAAGATGCCTGATCATAACGACACATAGCCCAGAAGGCACACAGCCCAGACGATGCCTGGTCAAGCCTACACATGGCCCAGATGAAGCACGGCTCGGAAGACGCACAGCCCAGACGACACACAGACCAGACGAGGCAGAGCCCAGAATAAGCACGGCCCAGAAGACGCATACTCCAGACATCGCACAAACCGGAAGACGCACAGCCCAGATGAAGCACAGCTCAGACGACGCAGAGCCCAGAAAACGCACGGCCCAGAAGACCTACAGCCCAGACGACACAGAGCCCAGAAGAGATGCCTGGTCAAGATGATACATGGCCCAGAAGACGCACGGTCCAGACGACGCATGGCCCAGAAGACGTACATCCCAGACGAGATGCCTGATCACGAAGACACATGGCCCAGATTGTAACATTCATTTATAGTTCTATAAATGTAAGATTACGTTTATGAAAGTGTAACTTTTGTTTTTTACCCTCCAGAAGCTTGTATTGCAGGCAGAGAGAGATCTTTACGCAGCCTTGCACCAAAACGTGTCGAGTTATGACCTCGGTGACGAGTGACCATATACGTAGGTCCCAGTACCACCTCTGACCCTATTAGTGCTGGCGCCTTACTAAAGAGACGCCCCCGCCCGCGGCTAGACGAGGTTTACTCTGGAGTGTCATGTTGGCTTACGTGGGAGAGCTCATAATGCTGAACTTCGACAAGAATTGTGTACTAAATTCATTAGAGAAATAATGATGCCAACTATCACGAAATAATTAGCGAGGTAGCAGCCACAGAATATTCTCCTTTGTTTTTTTAAGATTAGATAATTTTGACCGCATGATCTAAGGCGTCTTTCTAGCAATAAATTGAACTGGCGATGATGTAGAGACCGGGGCTCGAATCCCATCGGGTGTAATGAGGGGTTTTCCCCCTAAAGGTTTCCCCCTCAACCTGCACGCAAATGCGGGCACACTTCCTCTAAATTTAACCTTCTTCATTCTTAGCACATAGGTGTGATTAGTACATATGCGTATAATCCGGACGGGTAGTATGAAGCGGCGCTAAAAAACAAATTATTTGTGTAGGACTTACACTCCGTTTATATTGAAAGGTTGCAGGCTTTCCATGAATGTTTCCAATATGATGTAGCCTGTGCCCTATAAGGTAGGGCCGTGTAATCTGTAAAGGAAAGACTGATGCTTGCTGCCTTTCAGGGTAGGAGGGGTTTGTGTATATACATTTAAATAAAAAGTTTGATTTATATTTCGAAAAAGTCATATTTATGTTTTGGCGTTCCCAACGTCAACTGTCGAACATCATGGTTGCATTCTATAGTTCAAAATGAGAATATGAATTCATACAATTTGAATTTTAAAAACGCTTCCTTTTCGAAGCACAGCATCTGTAAAGTTTTTAACTTAAGAAAAAATTGAGGAAATAAATGGTACGGCGCACCGTACAGACTTTCTCTCTCTTTCTATAAACTCGTAAGATTTCTGAACGGAATAATGTACATTGTATCATCACCACTCCACATAAGAGCACGCATAAAATAATATACAATGATATATAATCAATGAGAAAAGAGGCGCATCTTTGTCCACCTAAGAGCATTTCAAACAGTTTAATGTCTTCCACAAGGGTCAACACTTCGTATTAAAATTTCGATTTCTGGTTAAAATTTTAACATTTTATAAGGTGTTGCAGATCTTCAAGTCATCGCATTGATATTTAATTATTCATTTATACATTTTGACCAATAAAAAATGTAAATATTGACTATTGAGTCTAAAATGGAGATAGATCATTGCTATGCAAACATTTCTCCTAAGAGATTTAAGGAAAAATAACATACTTTTTTAGATACTTATATTTAATTACTCTATGGCATTGGAGAATTATTGCGTTAAGACTTAAGTAGTATATGTTTACAACTAAAGCTCACAAAATTGTATTAATATATTTGCAAATATCTCAGAAACTGTTGCTTTTATAAAAATATATGTCAAATAAAAGTTTTTTATTTCTAATAGTCCTACAATTTTGCAATGATAAGTTGTTTAGTTTCTCAAATAGTTGTGGAGATACGGAAATTAACGCTTCTGTAAAGTACCCTAAAAATCATTTTCATAGGAAAATGAAAATAGCCAGTTTATTTATAATCTTAATCAACGCCTAGATACGAATTTTAATCAAAATCGTTTGAGCAGATTTTGAGAAAACCAAATTTTTCTCTTTTCGCCCTTCAGTAAACTACCCTTAATTTTAAGTTTTTATAGACACACAGACAGACGGCATTGCAAAGACTATTTTTTAGGGTTCGGGGGGTCATGAGACGTCGACATCCATCAACATTTCAGGTTAGTTTTTTTTTACGGTCGCAATACTTAAACTTTAATGTCCAAAAAGTTAAAAAAATTCATATAATTGCGTATAGATTGAAAGTTATTGATTTTATAAAAATATGTTTCGGATAAAATATCTGTATTATAAATATATATACATATTTGTAATGCTAAGTAATTTCATATCTCAAATAGTTTCGGAGCTATTATAAAAAATGTTAATTGACGCATCAGACCGGAGCCCTTAAAGCCATTTTGCCGAAATATTGAGGGTAGCCATTTTGTTTGGAATATTTATTAATGTTTATAAATGAAATTTAATCAAAATCGTTAGAGCCGATTTTGAGAAAATCGACTTTTTCTCTTTTTGCCCTTCAGTAAACTACCCTTAATTTTAAGTTTTAATAGACACACAGACAGACGGCATTGCAAAGACTATTTTTTAGGGTTCGGGGGGTCATGAGACGTCGACATCCATCAACATTTCAGGTTAGTTTTTTTTACGGTCGCAATACTTAAGCTTTAATGTCCAAAAAGTTAAAAATATATATATAATTGCGTATAGATTGAAAATTATTGATTTTATAAAAATATGTTTCGAATAAAATATTTGTATTATAAATATATATACATATTTGTAATGCTAAGTAATTTCATATCTCAAATAGTTTCGGAGCTATTATAAAAAATGTTAATTTACGCATCAGACCGGAGCCCTTAAAGCCATTTTGCCGAAATATTGAGAGTAGCCATTTTGTTTGGAATATTTATTAATGTTCATAAATGAAATTTAATCAAAATCGTTAGAGCCGATTTTGAGAAAATCGACTTTTTCTCTTTTTGCCCTTCAGTAAACTACCCTTAATTTTAGGGGTAGATATCCAATTCCAAAAACCCCTCGAGGCAACCCTATGAAAACCCTAGATATCAAGTTTTAGCTCAATCGGTAAAATAGTTTAGGCTCTAGTTGGAGGTACAGACAGACAGACAGACAGACAGACAGACAGACGGAAATTCAAAAACAACTTTTTCGGATTCAGGGAGTCATGAAACGTCAAGATTCATCAAAATCTCGAGTTCGATTTTTTTGACGATCACCATACTTTCTCTACCTGTAAGATAGAGAGAAAGTAAAAATAAATAAGAACAACGAGTGAAAAGGAAACAAGTTTGTTTAATTACGGTGTTGAAAATGAGCCCCAATTGCCGCAATACATATTTATGGATTTAGCTATACCAAACAACTGTTCCCAATTCACCTAAATTAATCAAAAGTTTCAGAACTTTCCAGATGGTGTGTCTTGATTAGAAAACGTTTTGAACCCGATACTGTATCAGCTTTTGTTCTTATTTTGATCCACGATATTGAAGTTTGGCTGTTGAGGTTGTGGATACATTGGGAATCTATAAAACACTATTTATTATATTATAGCGTCCATAGTTGGAGAGTTGGTATCTGACAACTAGCATAGGGTTCTTTATTGCAAACATGGGCTGAAAGTGACTAATGTCAGCCTGTTTGAAAATAATTCTTATTTGATTAGTAATACTATATTATCAAAACAAAATGTTATCAAACAATTTTACATAAGGATTACTGTTTAATTTGTGTTTTCGTAACTTAGTGAAATAACAAAATATATTAAATTAAAATTATTATGTATTTTGTTTTGAAGTTGGGGCAACAAAATATTATATAGTACATTAATTAATTAATTAATTAATTAAAACGTAATATAATCACACTTGTATCTTGTTGTAACTGGCAACAAATATGAAAAAAAAATATTTTTTTAACTTGTAGAGAGAAAGCCATCAAAATATTAGTTTCAAAATCAAACATATTTATTTTGTTAACAGCGTAAGAACACAACCGCCCTTGTTTCAGCTAGTTCGCCCTCTTTATTTCAGAGGAGCACGCCGCATTTTAGAAGCTCTCGTTTGAAATTATATTTTGTTCCACAAAAAATAAACATCTAAACGGTTATTTTCACAAGTTCATGTTTCAATAATGTAAAAATAGTTAATAATTATAAACAAATTGTTTGTTTGTGTATGTGAATGTTCTGACTGCCAAAAGTAACAACAAATCAACATATGGTCTGGTTTGGCGAATGGATACATAGTAACATTTCCTAGCTGTCATATACCACCTCTCATACTATGGATGCCCTATACTTAAAACCACTTCCTCCAGAGTTTTTTTTTTTTTTCAAAACAAAGACATTTCGATTAACCTTTTGTTTGAACGAGAGGATAAGCTTAAACAAGTTGGTTATCTTCTGCGCGTGCATCTGTATTTAAACATTGCTGAAAACTACGACATGCGCTGATACCAAATTACGCTCAAGTTTACATGATTGCTAATAGTCAACCCCTACTTAATTAAGCATGGGAACATCTCCAGTGTAGATGAACAGCGCTCCTTATGGTATTTTTTTAAACTGGTACTTATTTCCTATGCCTTAAAGTTTTCTACAAATTAACACGTGTCTGTCTTAAATTTGAAGTCTTTATGATGATGATGATTATTATTGCACTACAGCTTTTATGTTTAAATAATACATATTATGAAGACCTGTAATTTGGCGCTGATGACGGGTGTGGTTTCCACGAGCAATGAAATATTATAAGTAACTTTAACGTTGCCTGTAAATTATCCTAAATGATGAAGACCAAACTTTTTAGTCAGATAGAACCACCAGCTATTTATTTAGCATGTGTGTGCTGTCCTCAGTCCCAATGGCCACCAGAATGAGAAACGACGAGAAACACAAGCTGAAAGCTCCACAGAATGTTAAAACATCATGTCACGCGTGTAGAATAAAGACGACATAAAACGCCACGCATACAAACACCCCAACAAATCGCTTCTGTTCCAACACCCACACAATCCAACGACTAAAGGGTCCCCTACACGGTCAGTCAAGCACGTGAAGTTTTGTCCTAACTATACGAGTTTTCAAATAGTTTTAAATAATTTAAAGCTATGAGTGTATGTAACAGTGGAGTCACTAATGGTAGTAGTTTAACTTATCTTCATCCATCCGAAGATAGTTTCTTCAATAATGTGGTTCAGATTTCATTTCATTTAATAAAATTATGTGCAAAGAACTCTCTTTTTAGTAAGCAAGATTAATACCATCTATTTCGTTTAGCTCTATTCCTTTTTATGTTTCCTCTTATTATTTTAAAAACTAAATAACAGATTCAAAATAAATTAAATTCTTCTTCACTCAATACTGACACTTACCCCATGGGAATTGCAAGGAGAATTCTGTGCGGACAACTTATACCTCCGGCAGCCATATTTTTCAGCAGATCTCCAAATAATACAGGCCGCGCTTTAGGACAGTCGTTACACGCTCCGTCTTCACGGTGCAAACTTGTACTGTAACCTTAGCCCCTCTAAGGGTGGGTCACTCAAATTTCACGGGTAATCTGGAGCCCCTTAAGCCCCCCCACCCTTTTCTATTTCCTTGAGAATACTTTCAATATCTATTAAACGTTTTATTGATTTTATAATAGATAAAGTAAAAATGGCAACCCCAATAAATAAATAATTTTTTTGAAATAATTCAAACCTTCATAAGCAAATAAAGTCAATGTTCCTGAGTGGTCAATGTGGGTGATATTTACTGTCCAGGCCTAGTGGTGCTCACTTAGCCTGTGCGGATTGTTTGCTTGTTTAATGTCCCAGTTGGGAATATGTTAACATGGAGGCGCCTTGCTGTTAATGATGTCCAGATTGGACTAGTTTTGATATTATACCTTTGTTTCTCTCACTGGACTTGATAACCTTGGCTGTTGAATGGGCCAGCTTGTTTATTAGCTGTCAGGTTGTTGCCTAACTTATCACTTATTTTGAATATCCTATCAACCACGTACTTAGAATTCAGTACTGTTGTATGGTTCTGTTTCAATCGTTAATAATGTTCCATGCCAATTAAAGTACCGGCTATTCTTTCAGTGCTATGCTGATGATTAAGACTATCAAGAAGTAATAGAAGCTAGTTCGTTTCTGTATAGTTAAAGTATGTTCTATATTGATTATTGCTTAAATGATGTCAACCATTTATCTTAAGACTTATAGTGTTCAAGAAAGGATCTTATATATATATATTCTTTGTATTTGCCACCTATATAGTAAATGATGTGTCTAATATAAAATTGCCCGTTTAGAATGTATCTTATTGAATATTTCAAAAGGCTCCTGTGTCCTATAACTTAACTATATCCTTTTTTCATTTCCTTTAGTAATGCCCATACTTTCGGGAGGTTGCAAAGTTTCACTTTAACTAATTTGCCACCAATGTTGGTACTTTAGCGTGAGGGTTCATTTGCACTGCTACCCCGGAGAAACGAACGGTTCTTCAGTAAGCCTGTCCTGCATTCGAAACGAAACTTTATATCACCGGCAAACATAGACTATACGAGCCAGACCTAAGTCCTGTGACCGGAAAATTAGATATATGGCTGTACAACAAGTGAAAAACTGATCAAAGTCCGGTTTAACCATTACTTCACTTGATAACAACGAAACTGGGACCAGTTTAACAGATTATCCACTTTTAAATTATTATGTTTATATATGGAGCAGACACTTGGGCTCTTAGGAAGATGGAAAAGAAATATTTGGAGATATTTGAAATGTGATGCTGGAGAAGACTTGAGACAGACAGAGTGACAAATGAAGAAGACCTGAAGAGAGTGGGTGAGAAGAGAACCATTTTGGATGTAATTCTTCGCTGCAAAACAAACTGGATCGGGCACATCCTTAGAAGGAACTGTCTTCTGCACGACGTCATAGAAGAAAAGGTTGGAAAGAGGATTCAAATATTGGACGACTTGAAGGAAAGAGGAAATTTTTTGTGAGCTTAAGGAGAAGGCAAAGGACGGGGCGTATTGGCGGTTTAAGTTGAGTGACAAAAGGAATGGACCTGTAGTAAGGAAGAACACATAATAATAATAATAATAATAATAATAATAATAATAATAATAATAATTTATTATTATTATTATTATTAATATTATTATTACGTCTTACAACCCGTTCGGGTTACACGCACTTACATTAATGTGTAATGGTAGGATGATTGTGAAATGAAATGGAGAACCTACAGTTTAACATGGGATCCGGACCATGGTGGAGGCTTGGGATTCCACACATTCACTAGTTGTGATTAATACACGTCTTCTTAGAGGTAAAGGAAGGGTTTGGCAATCAGATAAATCTGTGCCGGGACAGAGGATTGAACCCCGGACCCCAACACATAAGTCTGACACTTTACCCATAGATTACCAGGTCACCAATATAAATATATAAAATTTAATCAAGTTGAATATTGGTGATGACTCTTTTTACTGTGAAACTAATTGGAAAACAAATACATATTGAAAAATAACTCAAATTTGTATTTTTTTTAAATCTCTCTTTAATTTCCTCGAAGAGAGAAGTATGATGATAGTCGAAAAAATCTAACTGGAAATTTTGGTGTTGAGATTTTATGATCTCCTAAAAACTTAAATGGGTTTTTTGAAATTTTGTGTGTGTGTTTTCATCTCGGGCCAAGATCCGAAACCATTTTACCGACCAGGCTTAAGCTTAGTATCCAGGATTTTCATAAAATTCCCCTATGTAATTTTTTAAATTAGAAATCTAGCCCATAAAATTAAGGGTAGTTTACTGATTGGCAAATTGACAAAAAGTTTTTTTTTCAAAATCAGCTTTAATTATTTTGATTACAAATTTTTAATAGGCACTGTTTAATATTACAAACAAAATAGAAACGCTCATTTCCCAATGAAAATA
>CABFWB010001763.1:96970-114273 GCA_902151455.1 Timema bartmani | reverse complement strand
CCCCCCCCCCAACCACTCTTCATTATACTACCACTAGAGCCCACGACAACAATCAAGAACGTAACTACAGTCGGATCGACGTTAGAATAATCTTATCAAACTATTCTAAAAATCCCCAGGATTAATTAATTAATGTATTCTCAAACAAAACCATGAGTTCCGAAGCTGTCATTTCTGACAGATGTTGTTTATTTTTGACAGCTGTAAGGTAAATAGCCAACAGTACACCTTTGTCAATTTTGGCTGTTCTACATTAATTGTATTATGCTCGAGAAAGTTATTACTATGGTGATCTGAATATAAACGTTGTAACGCCTGCAGCAACAAATCTTGGCGGAAATGCCATGAGATCCCGAGTTCTGGGAAGTTGTGGAAGACAGAGAGGTACAAATCCGAGGTTTTGTGACGTCACCGTGTGAACAAGAGAAACGATATACCGTGAGTAATCATTTGTTGAGTGAACCCAAGTCTGCTGGAGGGGAGAGGAAATAACTTGAATGGGGTCTACTTTAGATGTTCACGGTTATAGAGTCTAGCAGATATGTGGATGGTAACACGATTGTTTTGGTCGATGTGGATACTCATGGTTGCTCTACTATTAAATTACTCTATGTGGACATCATTGTTGCCTTACGATTAGGGATGTGAAAAAGTATCGATACTTTACTTATATCAATATTTTCCTTTCAATACTAGTAATTTTTTTTCACTCAATAATTATTTCCGATACTTTTACTTATATTAGTACTCACACACCGGTATCGGATCGGTATCGAAAGAAACAACTTTTTTTGTTATCTTCGCTCATGCTAAGATTAAATGTTTACTAGGGTAGGGTAGGGTAGAAGAACGGATTATACCATTTCCTCATTTTCTACATGACAAGCAAGAAGCATTCAATTTCTATTAGCTCATCATCATAATCCATAGGTGTTCTTTCATCTTTGTTTATCAAGCCTGATGCCTGATGCCTGATGCCTGACGACGGGAAGAGTGGCAACCAGTCTACTACCACTTCCTTGAATTAAATTATTGTTACTAGATTAAAAAAAACATTCCTCCAGATTAAAATTTCGCGATACTTACTGTTAACGATAATTTTCTTTCGATAATAGTAAGGTTTCGATATTTTTCTTTCGATACTTTTAAAGATTACAGTATCGATTCTTTTAATGATTACAATATCGATACTTTTATTTCGATACCACATTCCTAATTACGATTATTTTACTCGATGTGGTTATCAATGATTGCCTTACGGTTGTTTTTCTCGATGTGGATATCAATGGTTGCTTTACGATTGTTTTATTCGATGTGAATATCCATGGAAATTTAACCGGAATGTTGTATAGCCAGTATAGGCGACTTCGCTCAAACTTCAAATTAATATACTCACCTGACAGTGGCAAAATTGAGACATACATTTTGTTTTTATTTAGAAACATTATAAAATGAGTTACAACAAAGAAACAACAGCGATTCCTGTTCTCTTATCACACTCAAGTATAGACTACAGCGCTTGTTGGTTGAATCTGTCACCAACGTTGGGTCTGTAGTGTGTAGAGAGAGTACCACATATACTTTGATATTATAGCCAAAGCTTTAACGAATACATCCCACAACCCTGGGATTCAATGATCTGAAAAGGTTACCAAAAATCTTCATCTATAATCGCCATTTCTTGGCTTATATATTTATTATAAAATTTTACCTCCCCCTCCCCCCTTTCCAAAATGCTCTCTCCTTCTCACTCGTGTGATGACTTTAAATATATATGTAATACGCTTTAGTTGCTGTCTCCCCCCAACCCAGCACCTTATTAGTAGACCACAACCCGTTTCGGTGGCCGCATGGTCTACGGCGCTACTTTCACAATAGAAGAGACTGCCAGAGACGGGGAGATCAGGGTTTGATCCCGGTCGGGCACAATGAGTGTAGTTTTTCCTAAATGATTCCCCACTCTCCTTCCACGCAAATACAGAGAGAATACCTCTAAATGGTTCTTTCATCATTCCTTCCCCATTAGAATAATTATCATATATACGTATAGCCTGAACAGATATGGTAACAAAAAAATCAATCAAGTCTAGACACCTTCACACAGCAGTAATACCATAAATTTCAGAAGACTATTATTGCGTTAGACTCCGAAACAAATGCAGTCAAGTCTATAACGCCCTATGCGACTTCATGCAGCAGTCTTGACTATAAGTTCCAAAAAAACTGCTCGGGTGAAGCCACATATAGATTTGAGAATATTCCGTCAGATAGGAGTAAATTTAGAACGTTTATAAACAAACCGTACATCATAAAACTGCGCACAACGTGAAAAGTTCGCTTCTCTGTTTTCACACAGACTGCCAAAAGTAACACTTGAATTCCCTCTTGTAAAATAGTAGCTATTAGTGTCTTGGCCGGTTCAATGGTGAGTTCTAATTCTAGCACATTTTAAGTCAAAAGATAGTTTTTTTTTTGCATATGGGTTTACTCAATCACCTAGAGACCGAACTAATACATTCTCAAAGCTAAGATTGGTTGTTTATAATTATACTACTTTGAGTTTATCTATTTATTTGTACCGTATCGGTGGTTGCATGGTATAAGGCAGTGGTCTCAAATTCAAATTTGTCTTCGGACCAGATACACAAACTCGGAGCGTGTTGCTGGCCAATGTTTACAGGAATATGTTTGCTCAAATATATTCTCTACTTTGGTTTTTTCGAGTTCGTCTTAGAAAATTGGAACATACATATTTCAATAACGTCACTGTTTTAGGGATTGTGAAGGTATAGTTTAGAGGAAATGATACCGCATTTGAGTGAATGGAATATGGTAAGCCATCATGGAAAAATCAACCTCCGTTTATCCGGCTGGAATCTGAACCCGGAACTCCCCGACATTGTTACACTAGAACAGGAGATCTTGACGTTTAATCCGTTTGTCCACCGATGCAGGTCTATAATAGCTATTTGATTCGATATATTTAAAATCATTAATGTAGTATGTAGATTAATGTAATGATTAAAATATTTAAAATATATTTTTCCGGATGTTTACGTGGGTTAGCGAAACACTCAAGGAGTAATTTATTAAATTATATCAATAAAAATTCCCCACACAAGTATTTAAAGTGATAATACTTTTTATTCCCCTCAAAGATTGCCTTTGCCTCTGCAAACGTTTTCACAAAGTATTTTAAATCCATATCGTACAAAATGTATTCTTCGGTATAAATAGTAGCCAGCTCAGAGGTTCGGGCTGCGCTAGTTGTTGATCTTAGATATGTTTTGATAATTTTAAATTTACAAAAACTCCTCTCAATACTTGCGACTGTAACTGGCAGAGCTAGAAGAATTCTATGAGCAATTAATGCTTGCCACGGAGGCTTCTAATTTATTGTGTAGCATGAATTCAACAACTTTTGGAGAACTCTTTGTTGTAATTTTCCCCACGCAAGCTTTCTACTCATCTGTTAGTCCTAATGTAGAAATATCATAACGCCCATTGTAAATTATTGGCGAAATCAATTTCTTACAATGTTCTAACACCTTGAGATATGGCTCTTTAGCCAATTCAGCAATTTCACACAAAAATCTAAAGATGTGACTTATTCCTTCTATTGATTGTTCAAATCTTTCTTCAACTAATGTGATAATTAAGTCCAGAATTTTAAAATAAAATTCCACTTCAAATCTCAGCTGTGGATGCTCCTGTGTCATCTGCCAGCTTGTGTGATTCAGTTGTTTTTCTTATAATTGGTTCTTCCATTTCTTGAGCTGTGAATGCTCCTGTGTCATCTGCCAGCTTGCGTGATTCAGTTGTTTTTCTTATAATTGGTTCTTCCATTTCTTGAGCTGTGGATGCTCCTGTGTCATCTGCCAGCTCACGTGATTCAGTTGTTTTTCTTATAATTGGTTCCTCCATTTCATGAGCTGTGGATGCTCCTGTGTCATCTGCCAGCTTGCGTGATTCAGTTGTTTTTCTTATAATTGGTTCCTCCATTTCTTGAGCTGTGAATGCTCCATTGTCGTCTGCCAGCTCACGTGATTCAGTTGTTTTTCTTATAATTGGTTCCTCCAATTCATGAGCTGTGGATGCTCCTGTGTCATCTGCCAGCTCACGTGATTCAGTTGTTTTTCTTATAATTGGTTCCTCCATTTCATGAGCTGTGGATGCTCCTGTGTTGTCTGCCAACTCACGTGATTCAGTTGTTTTTCTTATAGTTGGTTCCTCCATTTCTTGAGCTGTGGATGCTCCTGTGTTGTCTGCCAACTCACGTGATTCAGTTGTTTTTCTTATAATTGGTTCCTCCATTTCATGAGCTGTGGATGCTCCTGTGTTGTCTGCCAGCTCACGTGATTAATTAAGGTCTCTCCCACATTGGAGTAGATTGCTGGTGACGGGGACATTGGGGTTCTAATCTCAACCAGGTGCAATGCGAGATGTTTTCCACATGTGATTTATCGTTGTGGTTTTTCCATTCACTCTGAACACTAATGTTGCTGCATTTCCTAAATTTAAAAATAAAATACTAATCGCCTTAGTCAGGCGAAAAATCGCTCAACTCAACTTTCTTGAATGTAGAAATCACTGTGTGTGTTGATTTTTACGGGAATCTTGTCATATTAGCGTTCTTTACATTCGCCGGATAACGTAAACACGCATGCGTGCTCACAGTTGTTGGAGTCAGACACGCTACTGTGGAGGATCCGTGAAGTACTTTTTGCCCATAGTATATTGGGCAGCAAGCAATCAATTCAGTCGCTTCTGTGACATTGTTCCTAGAATCCGTCTATGTGGCGCCTCTCGCTTTAAAACACAACGTGACTAATTCTCCGACCAACGGATCATCGGCCGGACCAAATCAAACCGGCGCTCATGTCGGCGTATTGACGCGGTACGCTCGACGGACTGACGGAGCTTCCATCTAGTTTGGCGAAATATAGGCTTTTATTTACTTACTCGCTTTGCTCGTTGGGGGGCTCTGCTACCAAACTCCCGGTGAGTTTTCTTTGCAATTGGATGTAAACTAATGTAATTCCAGCGTTGTTTTGAAAGTAACAACTTAAAAGTTACCGGTATTGTATTGTATATACCGCACCGACTTTAAAGTTTGAATTTTTTCGGGGGTTGAAGATTAAATTTTTTAACTTTTTGGAATTTTCCCGTCGGTTACGGGCTAGAAGCTCTAAGTTTGCCAAATTTCAAGTTTCTAGTTCATCTGGAAGTGGGTAAACATCAATGTCAGTGAGAGAGTGAGTCATCCATGTGGCTTTATAGTAGTATAATAAAATAATGTATCAGCGTTCCAACGTCGAAGATACGCCACGTATAGATAACACCAAGATACAGTTCGAATCGAGAGTCACATTGTGAAATGGTTTTATGTTAGTTTACGTTTAAAAACCCTGTGAAGTAGAGACCAGCGAAACTGTTCTACCTTTTTTTTACTAGCAAAATTTAAGATGTAATTATTTTTAAAATGATAAAAACATTACTAAACATATATTAATTTCACTGTCGTCAAGAGAATAATTCAGAAAACTGTACTTCGATACAAGTTCGTGGTTCGAGGAAGGTGATTCTAAAAAAGTATTTCTGCAGTTTTCATAGTTAACAATTCTTATCGACAAAATAAATTTAATATTATATTATTATTATCAGCACCACGTCTTACTACCTATTCGGCTTATACGCACTTACGCTAATATGTAATGATAGGGTGATTGTGAGATGAAACGGAGGACCTACAGTTTAACGTGGGATTCGAACCACGGTGGAGGCTTGGTATTCCGCACATTCACAAGGTGTGATTAATACACATCTTGTCAGAGGTGAAGAAAGGGTTTGGCAATCAGATAAATCTGTGCCGGGACCGAGGATTGAACCCCGGTCCCTCCAAGCACAGAAGCCTGACACCTTACCCCTAGACCACCAGGTTACCTAAATGTAATATTACTCCAGTAGAAACATACTATAGCTTAGTTTTCTACACATTGATATCAACAGCTCTTGAACATCTGTCATTACTGAGTATAGAAGCATTTGAAGAAACACTTTCTAAATGAAGAGAAAAGCTATCATTAATTCCAAAACACCCTTGAAAAATATTCAAGAATTTTTGAGGCTATATGTGAAGAAAGTTAAACTATGTTTCTAGAGGGGCAATATTGTATTTATTTGGTGAATTTTTTTAAAAAAAACCCTGCAAAACTACTGTCGTTTAGCTCGAAATCTCTACCATCCCACTAACTACACCAACCCGCCAGGTAAAATTTATGTCAAATAAAACCCTTGGTAAGAAGAGTCCATTAGAGAATCCCTCCCAACATCGCAGAGAGCGAACAAAAGAAATTAAGCCTTGGAAAGCTAGAGAGTCGCCATAATTCTGGCATCTTTCTACTCCACAGGTGCGAGGCAATAAGACTTGTAAACTTAAAACATGGGTCAGCGTCAGTCAGTCATGTCTCCATAGTCTCAGAATAGAAGTTCATGTCACGACAATAGCTGGTTTGGATCTAACAGATTGGCGCCAACAACAGTTACAAACACACCTGTGGACATTTTTCTGAAGTACTATCTTTAGGTTGGTTCTCAGCCCCACCCCTCCTCCCAGACCCTATTTCTCTACCATTGTTTACATTTTGGTGAACAAAAGTGTAGTCGTAAAAGTGACTTTACGCTAAAAACTTAAAAGTATTTTTCATTTAATTTTTTTGAGGTATGTAACGCGCACTTTCTAACCAGACTGATTATATCTGCACACAACCTATAAACTAACTTAGATCCAGAACAAACACAACACCCAGCCCCCAGTCGTTAGTTCATCACTGTGAAAGGGGAAACACACCTTTCACCAATAATTAATTTTTCAGCAGTGACAAGAATAGAACCCGAGACAGCCGAGTTGCCAGATACGCTACTAACTGAGCTAATTTTTCGGACAAAACTAAAGTCAAGTTAGCGTACAGCTACCATTATCAATTTTTTCAAGCAATTTTTATTGGTAAGCCAGAGTATAAGGCGTCAGTCTTTCAATAGACTGGACTGCCGATGACGGAGAGATTGGGGTTCGAATACCGGTCGAGTGTACTAAGTGTGAGTTTCCTTAAATTATGTAAGGGTTTTTAGGGGGAGAGGAGTTTAGTATTTTCTTACGTTTTCTTACGAAAGTGGGTTCAGAATCCATCTTACGTAAGGTTTTTATCAAGGTTTATGGCTAGACGAAATCTAAAAAAATAGTCAGAAAATAAATACATAAAATATAAAATTTCGCTTATATTTTCATTTACCTATGTGCCACACATAATTTTACTGCGGTTAAAGTGTGCTAACATTTCAGATCACTCGCTTCATTATCAGTCTTTATGTCTAAAAATAATCAACTAACCAAATCGTAAAATATTACATAAGATGCGGAGGAAGGGGGGTGATGATGGAAAATATTACGATATCTTATAGGGGTGTGCGAAGTCCACTTTTTCAATTCGAAGCGAGCTCGAATTACCAACGTTTATATTGTTGGGCACTTTTTGACTCGTAGTGTTCGTATTTGTCTGTGTGGCCAAGGCATGAGGCAGGGGTTGGCCACCTTTTGGGGCCCAGATAAGACTTATCATTGCGATTATCCATCGTTTCCCCATTTTACATATGCGTATAGCCCGAACGGGTAGTAAGTTTCGGTGATATATATATATATATATATTATTATGTTACAAACATATATATATATACATAATATACGTGTGCGTGCGTGTGTTTTTTAGCCCAAAACTAAGAAAGGCTACTTATGTTTATAAAGTATATAATATAATTTAAAAATAAATAGAAAAAAGTACAGTAAAATATGTCTCTGTGTTTAAAATAAAACTTTTTTTTTATTGTGCGACTGAGTACATTTATTTAGTGTATTTTAGATTAAGGTACTTTCCAAGGTAAATCAACAATATATGATCATACAAATTAATATTGTGGGCTACGATTGGCCCTATTTCGGTCCTTTATTACCTCTCTGCTGACATCGGATAATACAAGACACCTGAAGGACCTTCTCACAGGTAGTAGAAAGAATGAAGACGAAAGGGGGAGCTACAGGTAACAAAAAAACCCTAAGCCCTCAAAGTCACGCACCTGCGCTCAGAAACGAACTAGCTCGTGCGCATGCGCGGAGACAAAGCCATCAACTCGCAGCTCGTCTCAGATACTCTCTCTTTCCCTCACTCGCCTTCAGCTGTCGCTCCAATAAACCGGGAGAGTTGGAGAGGTCGGAACATCCACTTTCAAGTTCCCCTCCTCCCTCCCCCCAAGTTTTTTAAGGACTTCCAATTTTTTTAATGTTTTATGCTCGAAACCACACGTCTTCTACCATTATCATATTAGAGCATATATATATATATATATTTTCCTTCAACCCCCACTCCCACTCCACTCTCACCTTCTCGATAAAGGTTCAGAAACTAGATGTCTTCAAAAGCTATTTGGAGTGGTCCTTCCAAATTTTTGAAAATTAGAATATTTTTGATAAGCTATTTGGAGTAATCTTCCCCAATTTTTAATTTTTTTTATTTGATGCTTCCAGAAGAAATTTGGAGTGGTCCTCCTATAGATTGAGAGGGGGCTCATTTAAAAGCTATTTGGAGTAGTCCTTAGGAAATTTTTGAAATTTGGATAGTCCTAGAAACTATTTTTAAATAGTCCTCAACCAATTCTTTTTAAATTTAGATTTTATAAAATCTATTTGAAGAGGTCTTTCCCTAGATTTTTTAAAAAATTTGGATGCTTCTAGATGATATTTAGACTACTCATCGTCTGAATTTTCTCAAAAATTAGATAGATACTGTGCCTCTAGAAGCTATTTCGAGTGGTCTTCTCCGGTATATTAAAAAAAATTGGATGCATCTAGAAGTATATTTGGAGTTTGAGATAAGGGCAGCTTTCAGCTTCATATTCTATGATATCATATGATTTGAAATATACCTATGGGGTAGGCCAACTTATTCGAGGGGGGAATTCTTTCCGGGGGACAGTGTCCCCTGCTTCCACGGTTCCGCCCCCCTCCCCCCCACTATAGCAATCCAGTCAGTGAATACAAAAATGATCTCAAACCATCCATGAGTGAAGAAAGATGGCTCTAACCACGGGACGAATCCTGGATAGATCAGTGGTAGAGCATTGGTGTGCTAGGCCAAAGATCCAGGGTTCGATTCTCGTGCCGAGGTGTCATTTTCAACTAATTCAAAATTATTTATATATTGCAAAAACATTTGCTCATTAGTATATATATTTAGCACCACGTCTTACTACCCGTTCGAGTTATACGCTGCTCATTAGTCAATAATTATTTTGTAAAATAGACTATATCATTTTTTTTAAATAGTAGACATAATTAATTTGTTTATTAAGTTATTCAAAAATATCTTGTGCACTTTATGCGTTTTATGTGGTTTGATTACGTTCTAAAACTGAAAAAGGCCTAAATATGCGAACCTATGCAAAATGATAACAAAGCTTAGATCATGTCACTAAACATCCTGGCGCTACTCCTCAGACAAAGTAACAAGATGGATCTAATCATGTTAATCCAACCCGCGCTGATGTTCAGCCCCGTTGAAAGATCAGGGTCGCTCGCTATTCAAAGCTAGATAATGTCCTCCCTCATATGTGGCTGCCCGCACCTCATTCACATGCTAATGACAGTCAACCTGCGTGAGATGGACGGCTATAGCACGTGCTTAGCCCGCAAACACCCTAAATAACAAGTGGCCCTCAACAGACAAACAAAAATAAACCAAAAGAATACAGATTATTTATATTTGGACCACGACTTACTACCTGTTCAGCGTATACGCATAGGTACAAATTACACTAGTGATCTAGGGATGAGTAAGGCTCAATTTAGAGAACGTGTACCTACATTTGCATGGAGGTAGAGTGGGTAACCCTATAAGAGAAACTACTCTCAGTACACCAGACCGAGATTCGAACCCTGATCTCTCAGTCATCAACAGTCTAGTCTATTGTGAGAGTGACGCCTTAGACCATATGGCCACCAAAGCGGGTTACCGATTATAATTAATTTTATTATTAGGTTTATCAAAGAAAATCGCCTTTATGTCCTTGCGAAACATATTTACACTATTAAACTCATCAATAGATGCAGCCGATGCAGGTGCCCCACATAATATCAATGTTTGTGGCATTGACAAATTAATATTTATTTTTGAAATTTGTTTGAAAGGGTGGGGAGGTTTGAGGGCCCTAACATGAAGCTGCCAGCCCAAGATCAAATGTACGCATAGTTACAACTTTTAAAAGAGAACAAATATCCGTTTTTGCATGACATTTAGGAATAAACTCAGGGTTGCCATTAGTTCCTTAATACAAAATTCCCTGTGTGCAGGCGCGGATTCAGGGGGGGGGGGGTCAAAGGGTCAGTTGACCCCCCTGTGAAAGTTATAAAATTAATAAAAAAAGAAATGAAAGTTCAAATTTTATATATAAAATACAAAACAGATAAATTGTTTATCATTTTACGCGCAGACATCTCTTAAGCTGGGTCCACAAGTACGTTATTTGTCTACGTTTAATAATTGTTCAATATGACTCCCGCTAGTGTGGAAAAAATATTGGTTTTCGTGTATGAATATTTGTCGTGCATACCGAGTAACGAACATTGTTCTGCATTGAGACGGCAGACTACCACACATCAAAGAAGACTAATAATCGCCTGAGAGCAGTTTGTCCACGAATACCGAATATAGAGCATGTGTGGACAGCAGGAGCGGCGGAACTGTGGGGGACTTTGCCCCCCTGGAAATTATTTGCCCCTCCCTGGAATAAATTCCTCCCCTAGATATATTTCAAATCCTCTGATATTATCGATTATAGAGATGAAAGATGGCCTTAAATCAAACTCCAAATGACTTCTAGATGTATTCTTTTGTCAAAAATTTGCCAGAGAAGACCACTTAAAATAACTACTAGACTCGAGGCATCTTGGCAGAAAAAGTCAGGGGAGGAAAGCTCTAAATAACTTTCAAAGGTCATCCAAATTTCAAAAATGTCTAGGGGAGGACAACTCCAAACAGTTTCCAGCTACATGCCATTTTGAAGAATTTTCAAGCAAGGACCACCCCAAATAGGCTAGTTTCTGAAATAATTCAATTTTCAAAATTTTTGTCGGTGGAAGACCACCTAAAAGATGATCTTGTAGAGGTATCTGACTATCGTAAAACAATAAGGTGCGGATCACTCTAAATAGCTTTGAGGGACATCCAAACTTCAAAATGTCTAGGTGAGGAACACATGAAATGGCTTATAAGAAATCTAAATTTTTTTAAAATTTTAAGGTAAAGACTAATCTGAGCTTCTAGAGTGAAGCATTTTTTAAGCAATTGTTGAAGGAGGGGGACTCCAAATTGTCTATAAAAAACTATCTGATTAAAAAAAAATGAGGAGGATGACCACGGCTTAAAACATACATTAAATAGTAATGAGAGACTATTAAACGGCTTTAAACAGAAATCTAACATTGTAAAAAACTATTTTATTTATAATTATGACCCCCCTATGAAAATGATCTGGATCCGCCCCTGCCTGTGTGTTACAGGTTTTCGAGAAGGAATTCCCATTTTCTAGATCACTTAGACAGTATCATTTTGATACATTTGATTGATGTGAAGTCAATTCAAATTGTGTTTAGAACATGATGATTTGGCCTTAATGGGGAAAACATATTCAGTATTTACGCAACCCAATGTCAAGGATAAAAAGGAGGACATTTTTTAATAAGCGAACTTTGTTATTCAGTCCACTTTTTCTACTATGCAAATACCTATTTTTTAAATCGTGATGCATAATGTCCCAAACTCACTAATATCCCAGTATTAATTTTTTTATAAGTTTTGTGAAATACCCAGGGTTTTTTTCTGGACACAAAAATTCCCTGTATTTTTCCTGCGCATGGCAGCCCTGTGTGTTGATGATGGGGAGGAGTTAGGGGTAAAAGACGTGTTGCTAGGACGCCCGGCAGATGCTACGATGGGCGCCTTGTTGTGTCACGTGACCATCTCTGGTTTCTTTCTCAACCAACCACCTCCCCTCCCCCCAAGACCATCGCTCGGTAACCGCAGAGGTGGAGAGGATAGCTTGTGCCCCCCCCACCCACCAAACCCACATCTCTTCAACCAAGACAGACATCTCCAAGAGTAGCTAACGCTATAAGGTGCGGCAGAAGGGAGCGCAAGTACTTTTACCATTTTTATAGAATATAAATTTTTTGGCAAAAATAAATCAAATTTTTATCCAGTAGCAACGTAGAGTTTATTTTTCTGCATATGCTAATATCAACAGATTTTGAATATCTATCAAGGGTGTCCTGGAATTTTGTCAAAACTTTTTAATTAAAGAAAAAATATTTTGACCAAATTCCAGGACATCCTTGACAGATATTCAAGATCTGTTGATATTAGCATGTGCAGAAAACTAAACTCTATGTTGCTAATGGAGAAATATTTTATTTATTTTGGCCAAAAAAGTGTAATGCTATAAAAACTGTAAAATTACTCGCGCTCCCTTCTGCCGCACTATAACACACCGAATAATAGTTGAGGAAACTTACAACTAACACCTTTTAGAAACTGATTTTGTGGAGTAAAGAAAATAAAGAAGCTATAAAAACTGTTTTAGTTTGAATATGTGGAAAAATATCGATGATGATGATGATGATGGATATTTCTGCCTGGTTAACTACCTTTACATTAAAAGTCCAACCTACTGGCAACTGTTAGTGTAAATATGACGATAATTTGGACGGGGCGTTCTGTGTTAATAGGGTTAAAAAACAGTCATGACTTTTTTTAATGTTTGAAGTATGATTTGTTACTATTTTAAATGGTCTTATGTGTATTTTAAAGTATAGCACCATATTCACTTTAGTCAAAAATAAACCAGAAAAATACAGATTATTTATATTTATATTAGCACTGCGACTTACTACCTGTTCAGCGTATTCGCATATGTACAAATTACACTAGTGAGCTAGGGATGAGTATTGTTCAATTTAGAGAAAGTGTACCCACATTTGCATGGAGGTAGAGTGGAGAACCTAATAGGGAAAACTACTTTCAGTTCACAAACCGGATCTCGAACCCCGATCTTTCAATCAGCAGCAGTATTTTTCGGTACATGTGACGTTCCCAAAATTAAATAGTTTTTTTAAAATAATGCTATGTATTTAAATTAAAAGTCTAAGGTGTAAGTAGCAGAGTTTTTGAAATAAAGGTACGGAACTGCGTTTTATTTTTCACGAGTCTACTTGTTTTTGTTATATTTATGAATGGTAGATATATGTATTTATAGAAAATGTGCAGTCAATCGTAGGTGGAAATCGTATCATATTTGATTGAAAAAAGTAGTAGTCGATCTTGCTAACGCAACCATTATTATAAGTGGCGAATATAAACATGAAATGGTATCTTAATACCAACATGTTATTTGGTGCTGCTGTCTATCTGTAACTTTGTTAACAATATTTGGTTGATGTGCATTTAATGACCAGTAGGTGGCAGTAAACTAGAATTTGTTTCATAAGCTTTATTAAATGCGCTGCCTTAATAACCATTGTGTTTTACTTAGATGTAGGCCTACAACATAAATGAAGTAGGTCACAGAATGTGTTTAGGTTCTTCTCATGCCTCGTTCACACGGCCGATGTTTCCGTACTTGCAGAAGCGTAACTAGGCAGTAATGGGCCCGTGGCAAGACTTTTATAGACCCCCTACCCCTTGCCCAACCTCAATAATAAAGCCCCCAGCAAAATTATATATATATATATATATATTTATATCAACCTCAATAATAAAGCCCCCAGCAAAATTATATATATATATATTTATACATATATATTTATATATATATAGTGTTTAATAATTGTAAACTATAATAAATTACATTGCCGTTTATTGTTGAAATTCTTTTATAATTCACTATGTAATATATGTCTACATTTGTATAATAAAATTGCTACTGAAAAATGGAAACTAACTATAATGTGCAAAAACTTGATATGAACTGAATAAGACTTTATTAATAAAATTATAAATTCAATTACAATTAATCATAGAGGCTAAACAATCATCGGCATTTAAATCTCCTTTCTTCTCGCTTTGACCTCTGTGAAATTGTCTATAAACAATCATCGACATTTAAATCTCCTTTCTACTCGCTTTGACCTCTGTGAAATTGTCTATAAACAATCATCGACATTTAAATCTCCTTTCTTCTCGTTTTGACCTCTGTGAAATAGTCTATAAACAATCATCGACATTTAAAACTCCTTTCTTCTCGCTTTGACCTCTGTGAAATAGTCTATAAACAATCATCGACATTTAAAACTCTTTTCTTCTTGCTTTGACCTCTCTGAAGTAGTCTATAATTTCCTCCAAGTCCAAACTACGGGCAGTAACCTGCTCAATGGACAACACAGCTAATCCCTGCACCTCTCGTGATTCATTGTAAGCTTATGTACGCTAATGGGCTTGGAACGAGGAAGGTTAAATTTAGAGAAAGTTTACCTGCATTTGCGTGAGAGAAAGGCGAAAACCATTTATGAAAAATGCCTCAATACACCAAACCAGGATAGAACCATGATCTTCCCATCATCGGCATTCTAGTCTATTGCGAGAGTAGTGCCTTTGACCGTGCGGCCACCGATGTTTTGAAAATGACCTTTAAGTTGTTGCCACTGTGGCAGATAAGAAATAAAATCAAAACTGTGCATAATTCGCGGAAACTGGATGAGGATTGATAAGGTATGAAATTTGATAGTGAGAAAATTAGCAAGTTCTGTATTGTAGAAAAATGAGAAATGTCATTTTAAAGAGCTCTTCTTAAAAGAAGGTTGATTAACTCGTAAAAAAAATCGTCATGTCACCAAATTAACCAAAACCGTGCGGTATTTAGAAACGAGTTGAATATCTTCGAAATTATTATAGAAATGGATTTGTGAAAAGATGATTGAGTAAATTATTTATTGACGAAAAAACGCGTTTTATTTGTTAATTTGCTTATATCTGGCTAAATATTGATTTTGCAGAAAAATATGTGTAGAGCTTTTTCGTAGAACATGAAATTATGCACAATAAAGTTACTAGGCATTGAGTAATTTTTGATTAAACAATAAGATATTTACGATTAAAAAACAGGCAGAAAAGACAGCACTTTAACCTCTTACCAAATTAATTTTGGGTGGGCGGGTCTGGGTCCTTTTTCCACCAAAGCCACCTTATGGTTAGTTACGCCACTGCCCCAAGCTCATGGATAAGAGGATTGGTGGATCCAGCCAGCCTTTTATGGGACCATGCAAGCTTCTGAAAATGGTTCCTAATGTTGAGTGTATCCAGGTATCGATGCATATGGAGACGAACCAGGGTGCGTTCACAATTATTCTCAGCCACCGGTTCTGGAATACCTGCATCTTGTCCGTGCACTTGTTCGCAAGGAACTTCTATGAGGGACATGCATTATATTTATCCTATTCAAGTTATGTTGCGTATTTACGTTGCCATTCATAAGAAGCCACTCGTGACACGTGATGACCCGCCTCGCCCAGTAGCAGCTTAGTGAGGCGAGACGCCGCCAGGAGTGAGTGAAAGTGAACAATTGGGCCGGTTCTACGCTGTAATGCCAGCAGCGGGGAGACAATTCAATGTGGGCGTGTGTAAAGGATTTGTTTCATGACTATCCCTTTGTCTTATACTAACCTTAGCAAGCCTCGGGGGAGGGGGGGGGTGTTCGTCGAGCCTTTGTTCGTCGAGCCTCCACACTTGGATCTTTTATAATATTAATACACTTTTAAATTGAATCAGAATGAACTCAACTTCCATGTAGTTGTTTTATAGGCTCTTATTTAGTTAGCTAAAATATGTAATTCTATTTTTAGGATATATTTGTAAACATCTTGTCAACTATTACTGGTCTAATTGAACCCAACTCCTTCCCCTCTTCCCCCAGGATGGTAGGGATTTTCTCCACATTTATAGCAACAATGTAATTAAGATTGGCAGCCCTGAATTTAATGAACAAGTGAACATATGTTTTTAACCTAAACAAAAGGTAAAAAGACAATTGTGTTGTGCGCAGACAACGTGAAACAAATAGCGATTCACGATCCAAATAGTGGGGAGTTTTTCCATATTCATTTTTTTTTTAATTAATTTTATCCGGGGGTCTACCTGCATATACACTAATAAAGGCGATGCAGCACGGAGCGTTTTATATTGATGATTACTGATTTTTGAAGCCCGGCCTCGACTTCCCCATCAAATGCAATCAAGTGCAAGGTGAGCATAACACCGCAGACAGCTCGGTCACCCCTGTGGGCTGTAAGTTATAGTAACCGTATCGTTAATAAATACTAAACACTGAATACAACATAAATCCCATGGGTTTTAAAAACTACAAATATATAATTTTTTAACTGATGAATTTTCAGATCCTGTAGAAACAGTAGTTATGACTAACATCGGTTGTCACGTCAGCTAAACGTCAAGATTGTCTAGTCAGTGACGTTCGAATCCCAGCTGGGTATACCGAGGTTTTCTGCCCTGAATGATTTATCAACCCCTACTTTATTTTTCCTCCCTACAACATTTGTATAGCTAAATGCGGATAGCCCGAACGGGTAGTAAGAAAGAAAATAATTAGGTATGCAGACAATTCTAACATAATTATTATTTATCAACATTGACATGTTTGGGACTGTCTTTGTTGTTTAGTGGTCAGAGTTCCTGGCTACAGATCTAGAGGTCCCAGAGTCATTCGGCCTCGTGAGGACAAATCAGGAGAGACTTGAATAAATAAGTAGCAGCTCTGGTTCAAAAAACTGAGATTAGCGGTAGAAGGGTTCGTTGTGCTGACCACATGACACCCTTTATCCGCAAATGTTGGCGCTATCATCGCTAACAGTGGCGACTGCTCGGTCGGTATAGCTCGCTTGAGGACTCACATCATGAAGTTTATATTGACTTGTTTGATTTCTGGATTTACTAGGCCTACTTATTCCTAGGACACACACACACACACACACAGACCGTTTTAAGAACAAGACTGGGTCAATGGAAGGATTTTTTGTTATCTCTTTTTTTTTCTTTTTTTAGCACCGCGTCTTACTACCCGTTCGGGTTATACGCTTAATTACTAATTACTCTAATGGATTAGGAATTGGGAAGGTTGAATTTAGAGGAAGTGAACCCGCATTTGCGTGGAGGGAGAGTGGAAAACCATTTAGGAAAAACAACCCCCAG
>CABFWB010001763.1:65362-96963 GCA_902151455.1 Timema bartmani | reverse complement strand
TTGAGCCAGTTCACCCAACCGAGATTCGAACCTCGATCTCCCCGTCCTCGGTGGTCTGGCTCAACACGACTGGCGCGTTAGCCAACTACGCCACCGAGGCGGGTGTTATCTCTGTTGCCACTTGGGTTGTCTCTCAAATTTTGTCTCCCTCCAACCCCAGCCGCTACCTCCCCTCTCCAAGTCATGGTCTGAAAGTGCATTCGAGTGGGTGTTGACAAGAAACACACATCTGCTTGCTAGTTTCCGCCGAAGAACTCGCGACCGTCTTCTCGATGAACTGCAAACAATGACGACACGTCACCATTTATAATTAGGGTCAATTGCGTACAGAGAAAATTTACACACTTTGGGTCCTGGTGTCCGTCGCTTTACTTGTTCATTGATGTCTGAAATAAAACTTATCCGGCGAAACATACAACATAAGTGCGGCATGTTTTATTAAAAGTAGTCAAGTATTCCTAAATCATGTAGTCCAGATCACGACCCTAAATATAATATTTTCCCTGCCTGGCGATCCAAAGTGCCATTACATGTAGTTTCAATTGCATTTTAGTTTTATATTATTGTTGATTAAATTAACTCAATGGAATTAATATAAATAAAAACAAAATTAAATTCAACAAATTTGTGATCAGATAAAATCTAAAGCACAGTTTTTAGCGAAATGTGACTTCATTACAATGTTCAGTATGTGACAAAAAAAACTATTTCAGTGGAAATTATAATGCTGTTTCATTCTTGGGAAGAGTTATTTTGAATTTTTATTTTGAATCAATAAATGTTAACATATAAATTGAATCAATTTCAGTAACTTTGTAATCTTACAAATAGAAAACTACTTAATATTTTTCTGTGAAAAAAGGACTCATTTTACAAATTTTGGTAGTTAGTATGAACAGTTTTTCAGAGACAGCCGTGATACTGATTCATTTTGTTTGTGAATTGGAGAGTGCTATGTTGATGGACAGAGAACGCAAATCATTCTGAAGATCGAGTCAGTTCCTTACTTTGCCTTGATCGTTACAAGACCTTAAAATCCTTGTTCACAAAGATAGGTTTAGTAATCAAAAGAGGTAAAAAATCCTTTTCAACTTCCCGAGTGAGAATGGGCTTGTCCTTGAGCTGGGTCCAAAATTACGAGCTTAGGAGAGTTTCAAAACGTTTCAAATATGTTGCTATTGTAAATATTTAAGCAGTTCTTCGTGATATACCATTTTTATTAGCTTTTTTTGGTTGAGATATTTTATAATTTTTGAAAAATATTTGTTGAGGCCTTGCCGTGATCTTCAGGAACATCCTTACGACCCTCATGTGGGTCGCAGCCCTGGGTTTGGCAACCAATGATAAAGCCTATATACTTATTCATAGCAACTAGTCATAGGTAAAATAAATAAATATTTAAAATGTTTGGTGAGACAATGCCGACCGGTTAATGCGTATGTATTGATTCTATTTCAACAGTGATACGACTTGTCTTGGTAGCCACGTGGTCTAAGGCGTTATTCTCTCAGTAGACTAGACAGACGATGACATCAAATCTCGGTCGGGTGGTTTTCCAACATGGTTTACCACTCTCCTTCCACGCAAATGCGGGCACACTTCCTCTAAATATAACCTTAATTATCCCTGAAACCATTAGCGTAATTAGTATATAGGTGTATAACCTGAGCCGGTAGTAAGATGCGGCGCTGAAAAAACCCATGTTACGACTTGACGTATGAATAAATGAAAGTGGTTTTAGTAACTTGTGTAGCTGTCATATACGGACGGTCCTTACTACTAGCTCTGCAGCGCGTGTCGACACAATCCATGGGAGGCTGGGCTACTTTCCTTATTTGGAGGTACAGCTATTGTGTCGAGTCACCTTTGCACGAGAGGACAAACAAAGGAAGAAAATATGGAAGAAAAAAAATCAAGAGGACCAAACAGTTCACCAATTGAAACCATTCCCATGGAACGATTAATATATTACACCACCCTTTTTTGTCGTTTGCAGAAAGTTTCTGAGAAGCTGTGAATGAATGAATACTTGTAGATAAGACGAAAGTAGTGTTTTTTATTCTTTGTAGGACGGGCACATGCCCTTTGGCCGCCCAAGATAAAGCATGAAAATGCCACCCTCCTTTTTAAATACATTTTAATATAATTATATATATTATACTGTAATGTGAAACATGATTACACAATTACACAATAATTTTTCTTTTAAATTATTAATTTTTGGGGGGTAAAACCACCATGGCTTGATCCAGCGATAGAGCTAACTTATAATTAAAACATACAAAACCTCCAGCCACCCCGAGGGTTAACTTATCATTGTGAAAGGGGGCGCACACATTTCACCAATGATAGATTTTGCCGCCATCCCGGAATTGAGCCCGGCACACAGACAAATAATATACAGGCACTCAACCTCTATGTTAAAATGGTTGCGCTCCTTTTGGCAGCCTGAGTCCTTCAACACCAGGATCGCTGCAGTTAGTCCTATGATCACCCAGCAGTGACACTAGCGAAGTCCAGTGATGAAGGACTCAAGCTGGAAAAAGGAGCGCAGCGAAACCCCCGTAAGGTTGAGAGTCTGTTTCTTTCTTGTCTGTGACCCGGGACCATTTGCTCGGTTGGCAAACACGCTACCAAAAGAGTTAAAAGTGATGAACTAGACCTTACGAACTGTCAAATACTGTTATTCCTATGACGATCCTACTATACAGGCATTGCATTACTTATTATAATTGTATGCTTTTTAGTATTTGGATCACACCAAGGTAAGGGTACGCAAGGGTTCTTGGCTGTACGCAGCAGTACTTACCCGCCTCGGTGGCGTAGTTAGCTAACGCGCTATTTTCATGTTGAGCTAGACTTCCAAGGATCAAGGTTCAAATCTCGGTCGGGTGTACTTAGGGTGGTTTTCCTAAATAGTTTTCCAGTTTCCCTCCACGCAAATGTGGGTTCACTTCACCTACATTCAACCTTCCCAATTCCTAACCCATTAGTGTAATTAGTACTTAAGCGTATAACCCGAACGGGATGTAAGATGCGGTGCTAAATAATAATAATAATAATAATAATAATAATAATAATTTACGTAGCAACTGCTCTGCCAGTTGAGCTCAAGCCCAGATCAACACTTTTGGGGGCCCTGTGCCAAATATTTTATAATTTGATCTCAGAAATTATTGTTAATAGAAAATAAATGTTTATTTTTCTCTCAAAAGCCAACGGTACCGTCCGCAGATATGAAGTATTTCCGGTTTATCAAAGGTAAAGGTTGCGTTAATTTATAAGCACGGACTGTCGTACTCCACGTAATACCAGGCTACCAGCGCCCCTAGCGGTATAATAAATGAACAGACAAGGATTCGATTAGGGAATTTCGAGTTAAGTTTAGGATAAAATTTACTAAAAAACATGAAATAATGAGATATGGAAATATAATATTATTATAAAATAAATATGACAAGTCAAAGTGATTTATTTGCTGGGTGGAGGAGTGGACTCAGCCTTGAGCTATCTAGGTCATCAACTATAATAGTCTGCAGTAAGCTCCCACCCTACCATCAGTTGTGTTTGAACTACTGATTTCAAGATCGTAGAGCTGTAAAAACCACAGTGAAAGATGAAATTGTCAGTGGCGACTTTAGACAAAATTTTTAGGTGGGTTCGGACCATCTCTGAAAATATACTTCCGAAATTAAGTTGGAAGATATTGTTTTGTTGGTACAACTTCGACCAGGATAAATATTTATACCTACTACGAACTAAAACTAATCCTAAGATACACACCAAACTTCTGAACCGCCAGGATCGTACACACACAAACATGTAAATTCCAAATTCCTCGGGTAGATTAGAGAGAATATTTCAGAAAATACCGGTATTGATTGGAATGTTTTCAGCTTATAACGATGAATAGCACCTAGCCCTAGCGATGTAAGATCTTCCACGCCAGTGGCCACACGGACCAAGTCATCAGTCTCATCTGGTCTGGTGTTTACAGGAAGATTGGGGTTCGATGTGTAATTAGGTGGGTATCTTCCTAAATGGTTATCCACTCTCCTTCCGTACAAACGCAGGTACATTTCTTCTAAACTCTACCTCCTCCCTCCATGTACCATCAGTGTAACATACGAAAAGTCCAGATGGGTAGTAAGACGGGCTACAAGACAATTAATTAACCACCCAATCGTATGTACTTTCCCTTAAAGTCTCTATTATTATTATTATTATTATTACCGCGTCTTACTACCCGTTCGGGTTATACGCATTTATACTAATGTGCAATGGTAGGGTGATTGTGAGATGAAATGGAGGACCTACAGTTTAACGTGGTATCCGAACCACGGTGGAGGCCTGGCATTCCTCACATTCACAAGTTGTGATTAATACACATCTTGTCAGAGGTGAAGGAAGGGTTTGGCAATCGGATAAATCTGTGCCGGGACCGAGGATTGAACCCCGGACCCCCAGCACAGAAGTCTGACACCTTACCCCCTAGACCACCAGGTCACCTTAAAGTCTCTATTATTGTTTGAAACTAAATTTTTCAAATTCAATCATCAGTAAACAGCCCTTAATTTTAGAGCTAGAGTTTATTTCCTTTTCGACGCGTCTAAACTACCCGTTCAAGTTATACGCTTCCCTATGTACTAATTATGCTAATACGCTAGGATGGAGGAGAGTTGAATTTAGAAGAAGTACACCAACATTTACGTGGAGGAAGAGGGGGGAAAATATTTTAGAAAAACCACCCCCAATACACCCAACCGGGATTCGAATCACGATAACCAGCAGTCCATTCTTTTACGAGGGTGACACTTCAGACCAGTGTTATTAAACCTTTATTGTTCGTGTACCCATAGATATAGTTTCTCTTCAAACCCACTTCGGTGGCCGCGTTATCTAGGGCGCTATTATATCAATATAATAGACTGCCAATGACGGGGTTGGTACTGAGGGTGGTTTTCCATGACTGATTTGCCACGCAAATGTGGGTAAACTTCCTCTAAATTCAACCTGGCTCATACCTAACTCGCTATCGTAATTAGTACATAAGCGTATAACCTGAACCGGTAGTAAGACGCGGTGCTGAAAAAAAAATCAACTTTGTACCTCCAAAGTTGTTGCATAATGCAAGCTATACGTATTCTACACTCTACATCTTCTATATTCTTCTATATTAATAAAATGAAGAGTTAGTTTGTCTGTCTGTCGAGCATTGCGCGATATCTACCACACGCAGAGGTTTAACATTTAAAAATTAGTAGCCCATGTGGACAAACATGCGCACCTCGAGGCCGGAATCTTAAAATTTGTATTAGAATTATTTTAATTAACTAAGAAATGAAGAAATATTAACGCCTCGAGAAAGCTTTACTACTACATTTCATACAATTTGTAGTTTAGTTTGGTGGGCCTGGAGAGTAAACAAGAATAGTTTGGTATCTACAACAAACTTTCCTTCTCATGTCGCCATGATCTGTTGAATGTTTTGATGCATCTCTATTAAAGAGCTTTTACGTATAATACTTTTTTACCTGTAAACTTTTATACCCTACACCCTTTATATCCTCTTTACAACTTTTTAAACTTTTATACTTTTTACTCTAAAATATTTCTCCGGGGCTGAACCGCGTAGTTAATGTAAAAAGAGTCAAATATTATATAGGTCCCCTATCATAAAATTATAAATAAAAAGGTATAAAGGGGTAAAAGAAATAAAAAGTAAAACTATTAAAAATCCGCAAAAGGGGTAAAAAGCGTGAACTGGGTAGAAGGGTTGAATAGGGTAAAAAGATAGGCCTATAGGGTAAAAAAGTATAAGCTAAAAAGGGTATAAGGTAAAAGGGTAAGAAGATAAAAAGAGTAAAAGATAAACATGGTAAAAAGTAAATCTAATCAAAAAGGGTAGTAAGGCCAAAAGGGCAAATGTCCAAAAATGCTAAACTATCAAAAATATTCTAAAGGCATGAAGGGCACAGTTGAGCAAAAATTGTAAAAAGGGCTAAAAGGGTAAACATGGTAAAAAGGTTAAAAAATAAATGATCAATAGAAGGGTATAAAATAAAGGCCAGAAGGGGTAAAAGAAATAAAAAGGTAAAAATATTAAAAAGGCGCCAATGGTTTAACGGGGTAAAAAGGGATATATGCGGTAGAAAAGTTCTAAAAGAGTTTTGATTGGCTTTAATTATACCCCTTTAACAACCAATTATTTATGCTGTTACATTCTTATTTCTTTTTATTAGCACCAACAGTTCAAAGTATTGTGGTTAGAGAAGTTATAAATTTGATTTTCAAAAAAAATGTCAGCTTTTAAAACATGTTTATATTATAATTATTTCTATTTTGACATTCTATATTATTCAGCCTACTTTCACGTTTTGTATTACAATCCAAACCAACAAAGGATTGATATTTAAACATAATTTAAGATTTGTTTACTATTCCCTGTGGTTTATTTTATATACTAAAATAACAAAGCTTCTTTATAGATTCCCCTTACGAAGAACGGGTACATCAGATAGTCAAAGAAAAATAAAATAAATTACACCCAAAATAATGAGAAATAAATAAGTAGCCTATTTATAATTCTACGTCACCAAAAATATTTATTCACGTGCCCCAGGTTGAATACCCCTGCTTTAGACCATTCGGCCGCCGAAAGGTGCATAGAAAAGTTAAAAATGTATATCCCCAAAAGTGACGTGTGAATATTCCCACATAAATTGTTTCGTGATGGAATATTCCCCTCTCTAATTAGGTGGTGATAGATTTAATATGAATTTATTATAATTATGTAGGATAAGTTACATAAACCAATACATTCAAAGAGATGACGTGTGAACGTGGAGGAAAGAGGTCGACGATCTATCGGAAACTAAACAGACTCATTCCGAGGGTACACGTGATGTGTGAACTCTAGGTGGTGCAGTAAACAGAACGGTTGATAAGTGATCATGAGCCGTGTGAAACTTCCTCTTCCGACAGAGAGAAGTAACACTCTACCTCCTTAAGCGGGATTTCGCCGGCGTTAGAGTTTCCTGCCACAACGACACAGCTAGTCAGACTACAGTAGGCCTACAATTAGCATATTACCTGAACAGGTAGTAAGACGCGGTGATAAAAATAATACAACATATTAAGTAAGGGCTTTTTTATAAAATACAAACCTTTTTGCGACCAAAAGTGATAATATTTTACTATATTATTAGTAGTTTGTATAGGTATTGATACTATTAGTCAAACGTTACAGCTGCAGATCACGTGTGAACAAGTGAAAGTAGATATGGTAGGAAGGGATGGATGCCTAAAAGGCCTTGTTACCTGTCAGAATTCTACTATATAGTAGGAAGAAATACCTTTCTGGCATCCCTTCCTACTATAAACAGGGTATAGTAGCTTCTTTAGCTGTCAGATAAGGGTCCTTCCTATAAATATTGGACTATAGAGCTGTCATATTTACCAAAATAAATATTTTATTTTCAGGACTATTGGTAAGTAATGTGTGCCACGAAATATTTGTTTAAATATTGGAGGTGACCATAAGTTTCTTTTAGCAGCGCATATTACCACCCATTTGGGTTACACTCTCATGCTACGCTAATGTGTCAGGGATGAATAAGGTTGCATTTAGAGGAAATGTACCCACATTTGCGTTGAGAGAAAGTAGGAAATCATTTAGAAAAAACACCCTGAGTACATCCGACCGGGATCGAACCACGATCTGAGAGAGTAGTGCCTTTGACCATGCGGCCACCGAAACGGGTTACCAGAAGTTATTTGGTTGATAAAAAAAATCTTAGGGGGAGTGTGTAAAGATTACTATAAGTTAGGCTATCAAGAATATTAATTTATAAATCAAGCCTGAATAAAATTAATTTTAAATTTTGAACATTTTTTTGCCACCAAGTTTTATTACTACTCGCTTAGGCTATCCGCAATTTATCACACTAATGAGTTTGGTATGAAGAAGAGAGTGAGTGTGTGGAGAAAACGAACCCAATGTACCCGCATTTGCGTAGACGGGATTCGAACCGTGATCTCCCAATCACCAGCAACAAGATGAACCTGACACTTAGTCCACGTGCACGACGCAACAAAATGTGTGCTTATGGATCGAAGAATACTTTCCAGGACCCGTTTGAAAAAAGCAATAATCACAAATATAGAACTAAATTAATATTTAGCTACCTTGAATTTGGATTAGCCTACTACAAAATCAAGAAACAACAAGACTTTTTCGCTCCTTTGCATAAAATTGGAGATATTTACTTAAAACAAGTAATAAATGTGAAAAGAAATAATATACATTTTTGCAGAAACAATTGGTAAAAAGATCATAATTTAATAATATGAACCGTTACAGAAACATTTTGATAAAAGAGGAACATCTCGGTTCACCAAAGAGGAAAATCACCTCCATTTCCCAGACCTCCATTTGAAAAATATATATGCTTATAGATCCGACACCTTAGCTCTGTCGGTTGCGTGTCTGTATACTGAGCTTAAAGTCGAGGGTTCGATTCCCACCACGGCCGAAACATTTATCATTAGTGAAGCGTGGGTTTACCCTCTAACAGTGAAGAATTAACGGCCGGGGACTGGATGTTGTGCCTGTCCTAGTCTTAAGTTAGATTATAAGGCAAATGAAGCAACGACAGGCCTGGCAAGCCGGTAGTGGAAAAATATATGGCTTTAATAAAAAACTGACCCATACCAGGCCACAGGCTGGAAACAGTATTATTATTAGCACCGCGTCTTACTACCTGTTAAGGTTATACGCATATATGAGAATTAGTAGGGATGAAGAAAGAGGTATTTTAGAGGTAGACTACCCACAATGGCGTGGAGGGAGAGTGAGAAACCAGCTAAGAAAAACCACCCTCAGTAGACCCGGCCAGGATCCGAACCCCAATCTCCCCGTAATTAGAAGGTAAGTCTAACATGAGAGTGACGCCTTTGACCATTCGGCCAGTGAAGCGGTTCGAAAATTATTGGTTTTATTAAAATCAATTTTAAATAAATGTTGTTTATTTTTAGAAGTCCTACAATTTTGATATAAAAAATTATTTGTTATCTCAAAGAGTTGTGAAGATTTGATCAAAATGTGAAACGCTTATATTAAGTACCTACACTCAAAGTAATTTTCATGGAAACATTAGATAGGCCATTTTGTTTGTCATGTTAAACAGTGCTTGGACACCAAATTTAATCAAAATAGTTTAGCCTAATTTGAGAAAATCAATTATCTCTCTTTTTGCTATTGAATAAACTGCCCTTAATTACTTTAGGATTGGATGGATAATTCCAAAGAATCTTAAGGGGGAAGCCCTAGATATATCAAGTTTTAGCTTCATTAGTAAAATGGTTTCTGCTCTAGGCCGAGATACTTTTTTTACATGCATTACTGTTTCCAGCCTGGGTCAGTTTTTTATTCGTCATATATTTTCCACTACTGGCTTGCTAGAGGCCTGTCGTAGCTTCATATGTCTTATAATCATACTAGGGCAGGCACAACAACCAGTCCCCAACCGTCAATCCATCAATGTGAAAGGGTAAACCCACATTTCACCAATGATCAATTTTTCGGCCATGCCGGGAATCGAACACGGTATCCTCAGCTAAATGGATAGGAGACAGATGGCAATATAAAAACCACTTTTTCTGACTTAGGGGGTCATGAAACGTCGACATTCACCAACATCTTTTAATATTTTTTTTTTTTTACGATCACAATACTTTCTCCATGGGGTAAAAAAAAAAGAGACAAAAGTATATTCGTTTTTCGCTAGAAAACGGTCAAAGAATAATTTGTAAAAATCAAGAAGCCCCGCTAGCCACTATATGATTATTTTAGCCGCTAGGCCTGGAAACACTTGATTGGCAACACTGATGTTCAGATGGTACCTGTCCTTGATAACCCAAGCACGCCAAAACGAGTGGGAAAACATCCAAGGGCGTGCATGCACGCACAGTAACGTGAAACGCAGTCTGCGTATTTAGAAAGAAAGGATTCAGAGAAGACTGTATATCTATCTGTTACACCCCAATAGAGGAACTGCCCATTTCATGAACAGGGCAAAAATTGCGTCAACTCTTACCTATTTCATGAACTGGAACTTATTGTACTTTCTACTACAAGCTTAAATGAAATTTAATTTAAAATAATACAAGGGTTAGGGATTAGGAAGGCTTAATTTAAAGGAAATGCACCCGCATTTGCGTGGAGGGAGAGTGGAAAACCATTTAGAGGAAAAAACCTCAGAGCACCCGACCGGGATCGAACCCCGATCTCATCTTCTTCAGCAGTCTAGTTCAACACGAGAGTAGCGTGCTGGACCACGCGGCCACTAAAGCGGGTATCAAACCGTTGTTGAATATCTGTCATGAAGATGATAGCGGCATTAGATGACAAACTTTTTTAAATGAAGAGAAAAAGTTGTCATTAAATTCCAGGACACCCTTGAGAAATGTCGAGTTCACCCATGTGAAGAAAATTAAACTAGCTTATATGTTTATACTGAGGTAATATTTGATTTATTTTGAACAAAAAAAGTTTTGCTATAAAAACGGGGGGGAAAAAACTTACCTATTCTCGCGTCCCCTACATCCCCACCTCAAACTAACCAAACTTGACCTTAGGTTACCTTTTATTCGAAAACTTTTAAAAGTTAAATTAACTTTAAGAGCAAACCTGTTCGTTGCACGTCCATTTTACGGACCGGGCGACACAACTCACAAGCGCTGCAAAATGATGGTCATAAACTAGACTAATTTTGCCCAGTTTGTAAAATGGTCAAGCGGAGGCACCAGTTCACGGAAAAGACAGAAAATGGCCCGATTCATGGGAAAATTCCCGAATGGGTGTAATATATACTTGCTGGCCGTTTATTGAGATATGTTCCAAAGGTGTTATGTTGAGACCCGTAACGGTGGGCGCGGGGTCAGGAGGTGTCTTGTTTCCTAAATAGTTTCCCACTTTTCCTTAACGCGAATGCGGGTGTATTTCATTTAAGTCCTACCCATCTCGTCCATAGCTCAATAATGTGGGCAATATGTGGAAGGGTCTGGATGGGAAGTAGGGCGTAAAAATAAATCAATCAGAATGAAACATCTACACTTCATTAGCGCCGCCCATAATCCGACACCTTAGCTCAGTCGGTAGCGTGTCTGTCTGCCGAACTAAGGGTCTCGGGTTCGATTTCCGGTTCAGAAAAATTCATCATCATTGGTAAAATGTGAGTTTCCCATTTCACAGTGATGAATTGACAACCGGGTGTCTGTTCTAATTCTAAGTTAGTATGCAAGTCTTGTGCTGAAATAATCAGGGCCTACATGCATACTGAGGCGGCCACCTTGGTTCCAAGAGACAATGGTTCACGTCTCTAAATCTGTGACACTGCATGAGCACGTAATATTTTTTTGTTGAAGGTTTTTTAGTACTGCGTCTTTCTATCCGTTCGGGTTATTCGCATTTTCATTAATTACACTAATGTGTTAGGAATGAGTCTAGGTGGGATTGAGAGGAAATATACCCACATTTGCTTGTAGTAAGAGTAGAGTGACCTGGCGATCTAAGGGTAAGGTGTCAGACTTCTTTGTTGGGGTTCCGGGGTTAAATCCTCGGTTCCGCCACAGATTTATCTGATTGCCAAACCCTTCCTTCACCTCTGGCAAGACGTGTGTTAGTCACAACTTGTGAATGTGAGGAATGCCAGGCCTCCACCGTGGTTCGGATCCCACGTTAAACTGTAGCTCCTCCATTTCATCTCACAATCACCCTACCATTGCACATTAGCGTAAGTGCGTATAACCCGAACGGTTAGTAAGACGCGGTGTTAATAATAATAATAAAATTAATAATAATCATAAATAGTAGTGGAAAAATCCACCATTGTACACCTAAAACGGATTCTAAACCCCAACTTCCCCGTAATCGGCAATTCAGTCTATTGCGAGAGTGACGTCTTTTATACCATACTGTCACTGAATCAGGTTAGAGGTATTTAACGTGCACCTTTTGAACCAAATAATTATATCAACATATTACTTAAACTAACTCCACTCTAAAATACACATGCCGGCCCTCCGAAAGGGAATACCCCGCATTTTAATAAACGCTAATTGTTACGGCTGTCCCGGTAATCAAAGTCGATACCCCTAGGCTAGCAGACAGGACCGGGCTGAGATAAGGTGTCGGAGCGTTAGTATAATGCTATCAGCAGGCTAGCCAGGTCTCGGACTGATAAGAACACTATCATATCATGCATGCATCACTGACACTTTCTCACACGAGATTTCTTGACGAGTCTACAAACACAAAGCTATGGCAACCTTTTAAACATAATAATAAATAATCAATTGTAGAGTCAGCGAATATTTACTAAACTTAAATTTGTGCATACAAACTGATATGGTCTGTCAAAAGATAAAGAGCTGCAGGGTGTATCCCAGTATGTAAAAGTGGCAAAGTCGAGGGGAGGAGGGGGGGGGGCAAAACTATGAGAGGGAGATCCACAATTCCCTCACTCTTTTAATATAGCCCGTATGGACGCTATATGGTCCCTCCCTTGTATTATCACCAAAATTGAAAAACGATCTAGTTGGGCCATATTATTCCACAAGAAATAATATAAAATTCACTAGTGCTTGTTATTTTTTCTATGTATAATGTAAGCAATTTTATTTAAAAAAACATATCCTGCTAACCACTATTTCCCTTTTCATCATTTCCTTGTATGAGAAGAGTAAATTCGAGCTATGATATGGTTCACGCCATTTAGTATTTTGCATTGAAAGCCCCCTTTAAATAACCAATGTTAAAAAAGCGTTTCGGAAAACCCCTTGTACTCAACTGGTTTCCGGAAATTGAGGGCCTTGCCCCCAAAACCTCTATCTATCATAGTCCTTCCCTTCACACCAATAATTTAATTAAGACATCACCAATCACAAAATACTAGCAATAGATCTAATTTACTTTTTGACACGCTTTGAATCCAGGTCAGGCGTTAGAGAGAGGTTCTTCCTGAATGGTTTTCTACTCTCTTCTCCGCGTAAATGTGAGTACACTTCTCGACTAACCCGTCTTCACCGCTTGAACATTAGCTTAACTAATATTATGGGCGTGTAAGCCCAAACGGGTAGTAAGACGCGGTGCTAAAAAAACTAGTCTGTCAGAAAAGATGGCTGATGGTTTTGTTTTTCTTAGTCGATTATGAAACAATGGTTGCGGTGTTTTCCCACCACTTCTCACGCGAGCCTTGGGTTCATTCCCTCCCGAGGCTGAACAAGTGTTTCAATGGAATGTGGTGCGGAACAACCAATAGTTATCTTACTATATCATGAGTAGATAACTTCATTACTATCATGAGTAGATAACTTCATTACTATCATGAGTAGATAACTTCATAACAGAAACTGATACAGCGCAGCGAGAGCTTGCTGGCTGTTGTCCCTCTCTACCTTTCCAGGGATCAAACAAATATACCACGCATCTCTCTGGTCGTCTTTTTTGATCCCAAAAGACACTTCCTCTCGAAAACGAGACTTAGCAATTTTTCGCTCTCCATTGTGGAAAATTTTTAAAACCAAAACACAGGCGAAATGACTAGTCAGGTCGTACGAGTCTCACGTCGGAAGTGCTCGTGCGACTACGTGCGACCTCTAATCCTACGTAGTCGGTTACAATGTGCGAGTAGCCTAAGCCCTGCAGACCTTGGCTATATGTGGGGTACGAACTATTCGGAGTTTATTCTAAGTACACATACCTGTAAAAAATATCATATATATTAATAGAAAGGCGTGAATGACGTTTTATTGTTATTATTAGCACCACTTCTTACTAACCGTTCGGGTTGTAGGCCTACGCACTTACGCTAATATGTAATGGTAGGGTGATTGTGAGATGAAATGGAGGACCTACAGTTTAACATTGGATCCGAACCACGGTTGAGGCCTGGCATTCCACACATTCACAAGTTGTGATTAATACACGTCTTGCCAGAGGTGAAGGAAGGGTTTGTCAATCAGATAAATCTGTGCCGGAACCAAGGGTTAAACCCCGGACCCCCAGCACACAAGTTTGATATAATACTTACCCCTAGACACCACGGTCACCGACATTTTATTAAATATTACCAAATACCTAAATTATGAAGCAGCCCCTTGCTCAAAAATTGTAAAGACAAACAACCAGTTTTGTATTTACCAAATTGTATTTCCTGACTTTGAAAATCTACAAGCTGACAAGGATTCAGTCAAACAAAAACATAATAGTAGTAAATATTTAGCGATAAAGGAAAGTTCGGCATTAAAAAAAATCTTGGGAGTGGGGGACAGACTATCCTTACCCTGGAAACAAAGTGACTTTCACAGTTAAATAGTTATATTTTACTCGGTAGCTCAGTAACAAACCTGTACACTGTAACCAAACACCACAGTGGTGATTTACGGCCTTGATCTAACGCGTCTCAATGAGCGTTGACAAAATATGTCGTTCATGAGCAGTTCAGGATTCCGAAGAGGTGTGTAGTTTAGTATTCACCTTCATTTGTGTAAACTCTTGACTTCAAGCGTTTCATTTGGAGATATTCAATAGTGAGTATATTACTATTGTATACTGACTGGCCCATGTTTGAAAATAAAATAATCTCTCATTTTAAATCATTATTAGTGGTAAAACTAGATACTAGGACGCCTGGCCTATATATATATATATATATATATATATATATATGTATAAAAACTTTGACTTCCCTTCGGGAGAAGTCATGTTTATTTTTTCAGAAGCAGGTAAAACGTATCAATGCGAGGGATGTGATCTGGATTGCAGTTTACACAAATAGGGGCGGATTGACTTAACGAAATATCGGAAAAAACTACTGTTACTATTAGTTTCATTTGTCAGGTGAAAGTGAAATGACACGTCCTTACCATGCTACTACTACTACTATTACTACTACTACTACTCCTACTACTACTCCTACTATTACTGCTACTACTCCTACTACTACTCCTACTATTACTGCTACTACTACTACTACTACTACTACTACTACTACTACTCCTACTACTACTACTACTCCTACTACTACTACTCCTACTCCTACTACTATTACTACTCCTACTACTACTACTACTACTACTACTACCACTACCACCACTACCACTACCACCACCACTACCACCACCACTACCACCACCACCACCACCACTCTACTTAAAGTTCGAATCGCAACTGTTTTCCATATGTGATTGAGGATCTGTATTAAAATATAGTCTCAGGAGTCTATAAACAGTTAATCAACGTCGGTGGCCGCATGATCTAGTGCGTTACTTTCACCCACAATAGACTGGATTGCCGTTGACAAGGTGATCGGGGTTTAAATCCCGGCCGAATGTATTGAAGGGTGGCTTTTCCTAAACAGTTTTCCAATCCCCCCCAAGTAAGTGTGTGTACACTTTTACTCTAGATTCAACCCTCTTCCTCCCTAACACATTAGCATAATTAGTACATATGCGTACTGCCCGAAAGTGTAGAAAGATTCTGTGCTAAAAGCAACAATAGTTCATGTTGAATGGGGAATCGGATTACTAATCTCGAATATTTTTTCAATCCTCTCTTCACAATAATACGGGTCCATTTCCTCTTAGTAACATTTCCAATCGCTGCTCTTGTAGTAATTTGTTAAACAGCTTGAAGTTGGAAGTACTAAATAAATAATAAATAAAGAAGGCAATAGCAGAACTTGAAATTAGCACTGTGGCACTAAGTGAATCTAGTCATTTAGTGTCAGTACGTATCTCCTCAACGTTTGAAGCGAGAGACTTATGATAATAAATGGCTGTACTGCTGACACATACATACCAGCAGTTTTTACTATCCAATGTTCAGAGCGAGGAAACAGTAGTGTAGTTTATTCGCAGGGAGGAGGGAGTTTGACTACCGGGGAACGTCACCCCCTACTTTTCTTTCTCTTGTCGACAGTGTCGCCCACTTTTTTACCGTTAAAAACGACAACGGATAATATTAAATTAATCCTGTTGTACCTCGAGTTTTACAAAAATAGCTATAATAATTATATTTAAATAAAAACGTATTTCCCTACTGACCATTGTCTACCTTTTCCTTTCAATGATGTCCTTCGAAAAGGGTGAATATTCGTATTTTACCATGTAAATCCCCTTTTTAAACACCTATCCAACGTTTATAAATATTCTGGAGTGTCCTTATGCTTCCGTTAGTTCAGACGCTTGGGAGGGGGGGGGTCCTTGCCCCCTTGCCCCTCTTATTGCCATACATTCTTTAATAACAAGGGCATAGAAAGGTGTGGTTGGGTCGAGGGGGTTCCGAACCTCTCGTGGAATTTTATTCACCCCCTGGGGGCGGGGGTCCATATACATGTATAAAAAATTGTATTGGCTAAAGTTATAGTAAAACTTTCTAGTGGACCCCTCCTAGAAAGATTATCTCTCTACGCCCTTGCTAATAACTCATTTAACACTATAGTATGACCGAGTTGAAGTGATGGTCATGGTGGCTATGACGAGTCAGGGTCAGATATTCATCTCTTCGCCTGGATATATATCAATCAAGGATCGCGGGAAAACCTACAGGATTTTCTTTCGTAAATTAGTAGTTAGCTCAGGCAAATGAGGGCTCACGGACAATTTCACATAAATTTCCTCGAACTACTTCGAGGCCACGAAACCATGAGAACAATGTAATCACCATATGGGATAACCGGCCCCATAGTTTAGTGGTCAGTGCACCTGGTTATGAACCTAGGGGTCCTGGGTTAGATTCCCGGCTGGTACTTTGGGTATTTTTCCCAAAAGGGGAATCACCCCAACGGTCACCAGGGTTTGGTTGATTAGTCTTAAGTTAGGTTTAAGTGTTTCCACTGGTTTTACACCCTCACACTCACTATCACCATCACCTCATCTCATGAGGACATGTAAGGAGCCTCCAAGGAAAGGATGTACGATTAGTACATTCGAGCGTCCCTTGGCCTGATGGTTGCATTTTATAAAATGTATATCAATTTTTAGAAACGTGACCTAATATTTCCTATTTTTTTCGCACAAGCGATTCCATTAATATGAGATATATTTTTCTTGATCTGTTTTTGTGCACCATTTCTTACTACCCGCTCGGGCTAGTCGCATATTTTACACTAATTAAATAAGGATTGAGGAAGAATTTAGAGGAAATTTCCCCTAATTTGATGAGAAGGGGAGAATCTAATTTATTGAAAACACACCCAGTTAACAATCGAACCCAGACCATACCAAGTTCGCGCTTTAAACCACGTTCACACCGACGTGGGATTTGTTTAAATGAAACCATGACCAATAAGAGACCCAAGATCAGATCTTTTAATAGCGAGAGAACGCTCAATGGTATGGTCGCCCGCAGTAACGGGCAAGGGGGGCACTTGCCCCCCCTGGAATTATGTTTTCTTTGACAAGAAAACATTGCTAACATTTTTTAATATTATAGGTTGCCTTAAAAAAAATTTCTTCCAACATTTAATAACTATCAGATTTAAAATCGTGGTATATGATCACATCCACTAGACACAACTCCGAATAAAACCTGTCACTACATTTTAAACTATTGTCAACATAATCTTCTCGTCTAAGAACAGAGAAAACGAACGATACACACGTGTGTGTGTGTGTGTGTGATAATTTTGAAACCCCCCCCTTTTGAAAAAAATTCTGCGGGCGCCCATGCAATGGGTACAATAAAAGAAAAGGTTGGGGGAGGGGGGGTTGTTAAGCGATTTTCATTACTCATTGGTAGATAGATATATGTAATTCGAATTCAAAGAAGAGAGGAATATATTATTCAAACATACAATATGATAACGTTTTCACGACCCGCCCTTTCAAAGTCATTGCCATCGGTACAAAATAAATTTAAATACTTTTAAGCCAAGTATTTATTATAATGAACTAACAAAGATTAGAGTCTACACATAATATAAGTTAGCATATGGACAAAAAAATAAATATGGGGTATTTATTTCCCAAGGAAATGACTCACCTGAATAGTTTAATTAATCCAAGCCCCTCATTGGAAACAATCACTTGTTGACGTTTGAGTGGAAATGTCACAGTACAAACTTCAGAGCTGTCATTTTTTAAACTCAATATAAACACAGTTTACTAGCGAGTAGTATTTTAGATTTACTTACAACTACCAAAGCACACGTTGAAAATAAAGTACACTTTCACGCCTAGAAATCTAAATATTCTCATTTAAAAAAACCATCACCTGTAGTTTATAAGGTTGTCAACAAATTCGTTAACTACCTGTCACGTCACAATATTCGTTTTGTTCCAGGTCGCGATTTTGAATGTAAAACTTCACATTACAACACATTCCTTGCACTTAATTCCACACCCGGTATGTTTAAAGTCATTTTTATCAGCAATTCATGCGTGAAAAATAAACGTGGCGTAAAACACACAATATGTTGAACTCAACTAGTGGTCTGTGTAGTGTGTCAGATTGTTGGACTTTAGAAGAACAAACTCGCATCTACACTGGATTAGTTCTGGGTCTCCCCGCGTCCCGTAGCCTGGCGCTGATTCCAGCTGCAGCGAGTGGTGCTACCAACGTCACAGAATAACAATATAATCTAAAAAATTGTATAATTTAGAAATATTGGGACTGCAATTACGAAGGTACAGTAAAAAAAACGTGATAAATAGTTGTATAAGGGCAGTGCCAAGGGATAGGAGTGGGTGGTGAGACGGTGAAGAGGGTTCGAACCCCCCAACCCGATTATTATTAATGTAATTTTGAATTTTTACCCAATACTTCAGCCAGAAGCATATATTATTTAAAAAAAACATCTTTTAACATCTTCGAATATCTACCTAATAGATGCATATCTACTGTTTCCCGTCTAGCCTCTCTTACCTTAAAATATGTTATTATTTACTACCCGTTCGGTTTATACGCTCAAGTACTAGTTACGCTAATGGATTAGGAATTGGGAAGGTTGAATTTAGAGGAAGTGAGCCCGCATTTGCGTGGAGGGAGAGTGGAAAACCTTTTAGTAAAAACCACCCTCAGTTCACCCGACCGTGATTCGAACTTCGATCTCTCCGTCCTCGGCAGTTGAGCTCAACACAACTAGCGCGTTAGCCAACTACGCCCCCGAGGCGGGTTTAAAATATTCTCAAATACCTAATATTCTTGTATATACTTCAATGTACAATCACCGTCCGCCATTAAATAAAATTGTTTAATTAAATTTGTAATATTTCCACCTAGAGATCTGTTCAAGGAAATCAGATTTCTTAGTTATTGTTACCTTTATAAATTACATTGTAACATTGATATTAAAATTCTAAATGGTTAAAATTTGTAAACTTAAAATTATAAAATTGTAAACTGTATTTAATCATCAATAAATTCAATAAAATTCAAAAAAAATCCCCTTACCCCAAATTAAAATATATTTTTATGTTATATCATCTGATATGCAGCTGTCACTTCTAACCTAAGCATCAATACCTATATAATTATAAATTTAAAATGTTAAGCTTTGTCATGTTGATGACAAAACACTTTTCGTTCCGTGATTCCTCGATAAAGAGTAAACCTTACATCCACGGATCACTTGTAGTAACCATTTTGTTTTGGTCCCATACAGGCTATACGATTTTGTCGTTGTGCATCTGAATACCGAGATTATAATTATGATCCGCCCGGTTAGCGATCTAACTAATAGCTATAACAAAACGTCGCATTAGACTACAGACCCCTAACAAAATTCTGTGTGTGTGTGTGTGTATATATATATATATATATGTATACATATATACAGGGGGCTACTTATATATATATATATATATATATACATACATACATATATATATATATATATATACATACATATATACAGGGGGGCTACTTATAGAAAATTTAAAACATCTATTTGCTTTCAGGTATTGGGAAAGAGTAAAAATATAACTGACATTTTTGAAAAGAGTGTTGGTCTGTAAAATAGCCCCCCACCCTCATTAAGGCTATGTCGAACTATATTTATTTTGTATATTTCGATCTAGAAAGCATTGTTTTATTTTAAAATATTTGTCCTTTGTATGTTTATAGTATGTTTTTGACTTTTCAAAACTTATCTAGCTCTTAATAACTGAGGTATAGAGATCTAACTCCAAATAAAAACATGAATTACATGATCACGGAATTAATCCTATGAGTTATATAAATAGGCTGACCTAATCTTTTAAAATTTTTTACAAACGTGACAGTTATTTTTATTTTTTATAATGAAACACTTCACTGTTTTAATAGGCTTCCAATTGCGCAGACAATTAGGGGGAAGGGGGAGTGTTACGGCGTCGCCTCCCCAATGACGACCCCCATGGAACTGCATTTGATAAAAGAGCCGCGTATTCATCCTTACCGCACATGTAAACAGCATCCGGCCCCTTGATGTAATGACCAGTGCCCCTGGCTACGAACCCAGTGGTCCTGGGATCAATTCCCGGCTGATTCCTTGGCTATTTGTCTCTTAAGGGGAATTATCCCAACGGTCACCAAGGGTTGGTAAATTAAACTTAAATTAGGTTTAAGATTTCCACTGGTCCACACCTTCGTATTCACTCTCATCACATCATCTCATTGTGGGTACGACATGTAGACCAATGGTTCTTGTCATTTTATTACTTGCAGCCTCTAAATATTCTATAATATTTTCGTGGCCCCCTAGTTTTTACTAAGATATCATTAAGGTTTATTCTAAAATATTGGCTTTATTTACTGATTATATTAGCAAACAAATAAAAAACAAAAATTAACTTACCTAAATGTATCTAATAGGACCTCTGCTGTTGAATACTTTCCATTAATGTGTCTATTCTTGTTTCAATTGTATTGCTAAATGCTGCTATTCGTATCCAGGAGTCGATTTCACTGCTTCGTTTTAATATCTACCATTATGAAAAATTCCTTTTCACACAAATAAGTAGAAACAAAGGGCAGAAAATTTTGAATGGCGTTGGTAAACAGTTGGAATTATTTGTACTACCCGTGATTTATATTATCCATGTTTCCCCTCCTCTCCATTACCCCGGAAAATCGAGAGTCTACTGTACCTACATGCTTACGATCATCGAATTCTTTCTTCCAAAACGTAAAATTTAATATAATTGGCTTCAGTAATAAGCAAATAACATTTTAAATTATTTTTAGAGGCCCCCCAAAAAACCTTTGGTGACCCATTGTCACTCCAGGTCAACAATGCCATTCGATAATAATAATAATAATAATAATAATAATAATAATAATAATAATAATAATTTTAATACTTCCCCTCACCACTTCATCTCTCACTGAAACATAGTTTCAGTTGTATTTATGAATGTATGTAAGTCATATTTGCTTATCGACATTTACTTTTAACACCACGTTCGGACTACCCGCATTTAATTACACTATTGGGATAACTATGAAAAATGTATAGTTTGGAGAAAATCTGCCCAAATTTACATGGAAAGAGGGGGAGACAGAAGAAAACCATTAGGAAAGAAAATTTTATTTTATAGTTGTTCCGTATTTTTTGTCTCATAAAAATGTGAAAACTCTTCACATTCCTTGTGGAAGGGACAGGACATATTTACGAGGCGGAGGAATACGCGGCTAGTTTTAATACTTTTCAAATGCCATTTAAAAACGTTTCCGTAACTAGGCATGTAAAACTTTCAACCCGCGGGCTGCATGCAGTCCGATCCATAATTCTGTGCGGTACACGGAGCTTATAACTAACCAACAGTCAATACATCCCGATCCATGATTCTGTGCGGTACACGGAGCTCATAACTAACCAACATTCAATACATCCCGATCCATGATTCTGTGCGGCACATGGAGCTCATAACTAACCAATAGTCAATACATCCCGATCCATGATTCTGTGCGGCACACGGAGCTCATAACTAACCAACATTCAATACATCCCGATCCATGATTCTGTGCGGCCCACGGAGCTTATAATGCACCAACATTAAACTATGCCCGACTCTGCTTTTCATAGCTGTGACTGTACGGTGTCGGTGAGAAAATAAAAGGTAGAGAGATAGATAGCGGGTGAGAGAGTGGAAGCGACCGAGACAATTCTACCGATGTAAAGTTGGTTTGTATGCTAGCATCATGGAACTTTTAAACAAAACAGAGAGGATGGGAGAGGTAAAGTAGTATTTTAACACTTCAAGCTGGTATATAAAATGCAGGGTGTGCTATAAAGGACAAGTAAATAAAGCATGCAATTTGGCATGGGTTTGGGGAAACTATCAAAATGTAGCTTTACTACTGGCGCAATATTTATTGCTCGCTGGGCTAGGCAGCATTGGTCGGGTATTTCTGATACTTGCAGTTTGTATGACCCTCCAGTGAACACTGAAGAGAAAATGTTCGTTTATACTTTCCTGCTCCAGAGTTAAGAGGTAACAAAATATTGAAACCAGTCTCGTTTGTCCACCGTGGCAAGGGGTAATGTAGCTTATTCTAATGGTCTTAGGTGAAATATAAATAATTGGCAACATAAAAATAGTTTGAACGCAATCAAATTGAAATATATTTTAATGGATTTTGTTGATAACGCTTCAAATAGTGTGATCCTCAAAATATTAATTTCAAAATCTTTAAAACGCAAAATCGAAGAGGAAGCTAACGTGTTTCAGAAAAAGTGGGAGCTGAAATCTCTCGCTCACCAAATAAAATATAATAGCACTGTGTGTCTCGTATATAAACAAACAATCAGTGTTTGTAAAGGAGTCGTTTTCGTTTGTTCTGGTTGGCCGGTGTTGGGTAGGTCGACTGCGAATAAAAGGTTTCAAATTTTTGGACAAAATAAAAGTTGAGTCCTAATTTTTTTTTATAATAGCATATTTAAAAAAATGCTACTAAAATGAGTTATCCTTATTTATGATGGTGACAGTTATTTTTAATGATGCTCTTTCAGTATTTTCAAAATTCAATGTGGTCCTTATGATCAAACTAGTTGACACCCCTGTCCATAAACTAACTATAGCAACTGTTCTGATCGTCTTATGGAACTTTGAAACTCATTTTAGACGTTCAGATGGCTCGCAATATTTAAAGTGTGGTTTGTTATTTGAAAATGGTCTAACCCAAAATAAATTAGAAAGATATTGAGATTAGATGAAAGGGAACGCGAGTTACAGTCCATATTTTCCAGTTTTTTAAAAAACATTTTGACCAAAATGAAAAAAATATTATTTCAATAGGTGCCTTTAATTTAATTCTCTACATATAGTAATGCTACCAGTTCTAGAATATTTCTCATGAGTATACCTGAATCTGATCAGGACTTTTTATAATAATTTAAAAGTTTCTGGACAATGTCCATTATGCCTATGACAAATGTTCAAGAACTGGTAGCATTCCTATGTGTAGAAAATTAAACTAAATGTGTCTTCTGTTGCAATATTGTATTTATTTTTGGCAAAATGTTCTTTTGAACTCGTAAAAATGGTAAAAAATACTAACAAAACTTTCCTGTCAACCACTTTCATCCCAACTTAGATATCAAAAATACCCCATTTTCAACGACGCTTCACTCAAATTGCCGCAATTATACGATGAAGGTGTAGGGTATTGGAAACAAGATACACCCTTCCTTAAACCAGCGTTGTTGGTTGTGGTTTTGAGGCGTCAGAACTGTCATTCCCATACGAAATAGATTTATCAATTTTTTTATTTTTTGCAAGAAGAAGAGTCCAAAAAGAAAAATCCAGAACCAGTTCGATTAAAATGCTAATAAAACTTGTTCCTTGGAAACTAATTAAAGTGGCTCGCTCCGGCGATGGTACTAGGAGCTCATAACAGTGGGACTATATGAAATGGCGCGTTGAGGAGGTATCAGACTTAATCCAGTAGCAGAGGATGTGGGTAGAAGAAGTCGGATCGTGTTTGTATTGCCTCACCACTCCCTATACACTCAGAAAACTATCGTTTCCAATGTCCATTGCACACACGGACGATGTTTTTGTACAACATTCCACAGCGAAATGTGTATAAGAACAATTATAGACAGACACTAGAATAAAATAACCAGAGAATTCTCACACAGTCATTGTTTTCATTCTTGCTTTGTGAATAGTCTATGTTATGTACCAACAAAAATCAAATTCCTTTAAGAAAATGGTAGAAAAAACATATTCATACGTCAAGCCACGTTATTTGCAGCTTTCACTTTTGATATAGGTATATTATCAATAACACTAATAGCACAAATAGCACTAATTAATATAGTGAAATGCTATCAATGTTGGCCGCAAATGATGTGTTTGTATTTTCTAAAAAGCCCTTCCTATGAAAATTTGACTGTATCTAGACATTTATATAAAATATACATTCAATTAAAACCACTTCCCTCAAACTAATTTACCAAACAACTTTTGTTGATGGGACGAGGAAATCACAGAACAATTTGCTAACGGAAGACTTGAATCCCTTCTGCGCATGCGTTTGTACACAACGCTCAAGACTAGGACAGGACCTGCACTAAGCTATGCACAAATAGTAAGCATAGCTACTTGTTTTACTAATAGTTAAGTGGAGGTCAGGCTTGAAATATTATCAATACCTATTACATAACACAAATAATTAGTAACATATTTTCGATGTTGGCCGCCAATAAATATGTGAATTTTAAAAACTGTTCCTTCAACCAAAATTGAGGTTCTTTCCTGAATTGTTTCCTACTTTCCTTCCAAGCAAATGCAGTTATATTTTCTTTAAAATCCTACCTTTCCCAACCCTATCCATTTTTCGTAATAGTATTTATACACTTTTATTGTAGTGAAACGAGATTAAAAAAACACCTTTTGGCTGAGAAAGTCGGTCACAGGTCCAGGAATATCATGAATGGGACGTGAGCGTGGCAGGAAGGGCTTTGTTGGAGGAGGTGCGGGTGTGAGGTGTGTTGCGGAGGATTCAGAGTAGGAAGAGGGCTTTCCGCACTAACTTCCGGTGTGGCCGGGCTGGGGTTCACCCACATTCATAACACGCCTGGCATTCATTCCTCCGCGGGGCGCATCAATAGGTACGTTATTACACCACTCTTCTGATGTGTTGGTTCGCTTATGATATTATGTTGGTATCAAAGCTGGTCTATTAGGAGCGGATGACGAGGGAGGAGGTTGCATGTGCAGGATTGTTAATTAGAGGGGCTAAAAGACCACGAATTATTTTAAAACTATATTAGATAGCGCTTAAGGATCTTTAAAGGGTATTTTCATCCTCTAGTAAAGAAGCATTGCTGTAAGAAGCACGAAATATTTTTTATACAGTGCATAGTAATTATGTTTTGAGTTGTTATGATGTATTGATGATATTATTATACTAGTTAAGGTAAACATATAAAAAAATTAGTGCTTCGCGGAAATGATATTTTGACTTCGGGAAATTTTCAGTCGGGAAATAATAATTTACCTTGGGAACGGGCCGGGAAAGAAGAAAAAAATTAAAAATAATTTTCCACTTCACGACTATATATATTTTTTTCAGATTGAACTTAGCTCTACCATTCATTTCAGTTGGAAATTTAAAATAATTTAGTAGTTTAAATTGAGTTAAATGTAGGGGTAGATGTCAGCAATATTTTGAATATTCAGGAAAAAAGACAAAAACCCCGATTCAGTTTCAGCTATAGGTATGGCCAATATATGTGCCTTATATATTCTTGCAAAATATATAAATACATAGGACCTATGTCTACTTAAAATTGTATATTTATTTATTTTTAAATTGTAGGTTATCCAATTAAAAACTAAATATTTTGTCCAACAAGTGTTGAGTAAGATTTTTGATATAATGTAAAATAAATAGCTAGGTCTAACACAATTATAATAATAGTGTAATTTTAATCAAATATTTTTGGTTTAAACATAATAGGTAAATTCTAAAAATAAAATTTAAGATTGACTAAAATAGTTTTTCTATAAAAAAAATTCATGGCGGGAATTTTAATAAATACTCACACAGTAAAATAATATTCAAACTAACCTGAATAAATACAAGTAAGCCACATTCTTGTCCATAACAATGACCAAAATATTTATTGACCAAGACAATGTGCCCGGTTACCTCTTACGTTTTAGTTACTAAAGCTTTCACAAAAAGCACTGCTGCACTCCAAAAATATTGGCTTATCCAACACTTATTATCTATGCTATAAAAGCAAATGGATGTCATTACAAACAATAAATCCACGTAATATACGTGTCTTTATGCAAATAAGTGTGTTGAAGGTGTATTTCCTGTATATTTTGATGTTTAAAAGCCACTTTTATCATTATTTTGCAATAAAAATATGTTTTCCTGATTTAAATCTATTCAGAGATAGATATTTCTCTCAATCATATCTGGTGTTGTTATGTTATTTAATTGCGCTCAGCTATATTTTAAGGAGTTACAAAATAAGCGACTGAAGTTTCGAGTGTCCAGCTGCTCAATGGAAGATAAGGTTAGTTAAAATTTAATAAATCAATAATATTTTTAATGAAAGTTAAATACAAACATGACTATGACTATGTAATTTTTTTATATTTTTTCCTGAAAAATCCCTGGAAACTTTTTTTCCCGCCCGAATTTTGGGAACAACCATTTTCCCAATTTTTTTCCCCTGAGTTCGGGATCCCGCACAACCCTAAAAATTTTTTTTAACAAGACACTTTTTTATTTCATCGCTGCGTCTTACTACCTGTTCAGTGTTCAGGTTATATGCTAATTACTCTAATGGGGTATGGATAAGGAAGTAAGCATTTTAGATGTATCTACCCGAATTTGCATGGTAGGAGAATGGTAAACAATTTTCATAAAAATTACCCTTAGTAGACCCGACCTGGATTCGAAACATTGTATTCACGTCATCAGTCAGGCCATTATAACACGAGAGTGACGCCTTAGACAATTCGGCCACCGAAGTGAGCTCCAAGCTACAATTAATACGTGTATATTTTATGATTAAATTAGAACTACAGAATAATAAGAACTATACGGAATGCTAATATCATTTAGGTCCAGTCTAAAACCAGTAGTAGGCCTACCCGCTTGTCAGACGCATGTCGTAATGCACACTTGCAAGACGTGCTCTGCTTGTTTTCTGCTTAAACAAAGGAATGTCTACAATAAAATGTCGGTCAGCGTAATTTCAACCAATGGCACCATCATCAAAGTCATATAAAAGTTTACAAACATGAGTTAAATAGAATCAAATTAATATATGAAAAAGTTATCAAATTATTACGCTTATTAAATAATTTAGAATGCAATACCTTTTCCTACATAATTTATTTTCACCTACTTTTATCCTTGAACAAATAACTAATTGCTTTAGTTGTATACAGTTGTGAACTTTTTTTGTTTCTGATTGGCTGAACGCAAGCCAACGCAGCTATATAAATTCCAACATACGACAGCGCTTGCGTGTGCTATTGTAGACAGATAATAACTACGAGTGCGATTCCGACAAGCGGTGCGAGTGGTTGTACACTGGGCCTAATAAAACACTGAATACAATATTCTAGGATTGTAAAACAATTGTGATATTAGACAAGGTCACAGACAAGGATATATACCAGATCCCCAGCCTTACGGAAGTTTCACTGCGCTCCTTGAGCCAGGTTGAGTCCACCAACACTGGGGTTCGCTAGTGTCAATGCTCCGTGATAAAATCACTTCCAAATGTGCAGTTGTTAAACGACTCACTTTTAACATATTCATTATAAAGGGACCTTTGTAATCGTAATGTACATTCTGCATAAGCTCTTTGTGAGGCTACCTGAACCTAGCTTCATGGAAGCATGCCGATTGAATCGAGATGGCTGTTTGTGTCCTCCCTCTAATGAAAACAGTGTTTAAAATGAGTTGTTTAGAAAACAAACACCTTGATGGCACCTAGCGATAGAGATAGCTAGAGATAGGGTAAATTCGCTTTTGCGAAAAACGCGAAAAAAAAAGGGTCGAAAATAGGGTACTTATAAGTTTTCTTTGCGTTTCATTGCATTTGAAAGTGTTTAAAGCGATTTTTATTTCGCGAATTAACGCGAAAAACGTGATTTTGAGAGTATTTTAGCTAAATTATTCTATTTAGCGAAATAGACGCGAATTCCCTGAAAATGCTGTGCATTTAAATAAAATGCTGAGAATTTCTATAAAACGATGTTTTTCAGCGGAAATAAGTGATTAAAAAATCATTGAGTTTCACTCGTCTGTGTGCTTCAGCTCGGGTTTTACTTGCATCCTGTGCCTTCCACAGCCCATCCGGCTAATCGCCACATTCCGTTAGTCGTTGCTTTTATCATAAATCCTTTGTATAGGCCTTAAAAACATTGACGAAATACATTTTTACCTATTTTGCAACAAAATGCAAAATTATGCCACAAAACGCTAAATTTCCAATAATTAATGCTAAAAAAAACTGAAAATTAATGCTATTTTACCCTATCTCTAGCGATAGCCCATGGAGCGCAGACATCTTAACCTGGAGGCTGTGGGTCTGGTCTATGAACAAGGTCTGGTCGACGGCCAAAGAATTTAAGGAAGAGTACATGGAACAGCATATGTACTCTAGGTAAAATGCGAAAAAAAAAATCCAAGTTGTTCAACACACACAGACAGCTTCTCACATTCGAAATTGAGGTGTGAGAAAACTCCGGACAACATTGACAGTGGAGCGAAAAGAGGAAGAGCCATTTTCTAAGGATCTGTGCCGCCCTCTAGTTACAGCCAATATCTCGTGGAGAAAACGGGACAACCCTGAATTCCGCGAGTTTTTGAGCAATTACTGACAAAGAAAAATCCGTAATGAGTTAACACTGAGAAAGAAATATCCAAGCTTAATTTATAATCAGGAAAATTTGATTAATTTATGTGAAAGGAAGCAGATTATGTTTTGGTTGTTTAGTGATGATAATTTTTAACATAGTAATTGCTTAAGTAACTTGTTGATACAAAAAATAATTTAAAATTGTTAATTTTAGAAGGGAATTTAAAAGTTTTTAGCTTATACTTTTAAAGGTTCTACAAAACATCAAAGACGATATTACATATTCCTACATATGGTTGTTAGTAAACGAAACGATCTACTCTTGTGGAAGATTTGTGGGAGGCATTTTCTTAGGAAAACTACACCCGAGTGAAGATTGAGCTTCCCACCTCATCCTCTCAAAGGTTTTGGACAATACAAATCATTCTAATTGCAAGAGTTGTGCGTGATGCTTTACGTAAGTATTTGAAAATCCAAATTTCCTAAAAGAGCACAGACAGATACAAAATTTCCGTTAGCTTTAAGTTTGGTTATTCAAATTGGGTACACATGGTAATGATACTGTTTTGTATCCCTCTAATATATTCAAAAAGTCATGGATGAAGTGTATTTTTCTTAATGTTACTCCATGTAAAGTTTCCTTTTAGTACTTCATCCATAGAAAATCACGCGCTTTTAGAATTAATTTCAATACACTACTTAAAATACTTCATCCATGGAAAATCACGTGCTTTTAGAATTAATTTCAATACACTACTTAAAAAAAAATCAACTCCATCGTATAGGAATGATCTTGTGACTCACTGGCCCTCTCTACCCAATAGGAAGCCAGCCTTCACAACATGAGATCACCAGAAGTTTTTCTATTAGTTAGTTTTGCCATTGGAATCAAGGGCTCCAGGAGGCAAGAGGTAGGTCGCATATAAGCCGCTTGTACGTATGAATACACACAGTGCCACTAACTTAAATCCGTAGAATACACTGAAAATGTTAGCGAGTAAAATCACAGAAAAATAATCTGTAGTTCAACTAAAACTGTATAATCTAATATTATATATTCAGTGCCGAGGATTAAATCATCTTAATAAATCGTGTGCAACATTGAAAGTCTTATTTATGTTATTAAAATAAAAATAAGAAATAATCAGATCGTATAACCATGTGAGAGCGCAGTAAGGCATGCTCACGTCGTCATCATTGTAAAACCCAATATCGTTATAGTGCTCAATAACAGGGCACTATCTCAATAAATATTACAGTACAATCCGTATCATAATAATTAGTGCACAATCATGGGGAATTAAATCTCCATAGCACTTTAATTGGCGCCCATCCCGGGCCCGTATCAATCCGTAGCACTATAATTGGCGCCCAACGTGGGGCAATTATATCACAATAAATAACATATCACATTTTCATTCAAATTTGTAGATCCACTATTTGTCTTGCGTGTTATAGCTCATCAAGTTTCAAAATAGCAAATGTTATAAATTTTGAAAATCTATTTGATCAAAACTACTTATCCCACGTAGATAATATTATACTATTTTCAGGGGACAGAAATAATAGTTTTAACCTACATGCCCACCCTCCTCTAAAGTAAATACCTGGAAGCACCACTGATTCTTAATATCTTCAATATTAATCCTGCTATAAGTATGAAAAGGTTTGTTAGTTTATAAAACATGAATAAAACCAGTGGCGCAGGAACGTTTTTATTTGGGGGGTAAAAATAACCCTGTGCTCTTATAGGGGATAACATTTTTGAGATTTAAAAAAAGAACAGGAAAATGTAATACAGCTGTACCTCACACTATGCGAGTGATTGGTTCTGATACATAATCGCGTAACACGAAAACGCAAGTGAAATGATTTTAACATGAGTGATATAGGGATTACTCCAAAGGAAATAAAAACCTAAAACTTGCAAATGAATGCAATTTTTAAAATTTATATAACTAGTACAATGCATTAGGTAGCCTACACCAATTGTCAATCTTCAATCCCCTGAAATTTCTAAACAAACATAATTTTTAATCAATGTATCTAATTAATACAACGCTACAGGTACAATTACTGTTAATCTTCAATCGCATGATAAAATAACTGTATTTGGCAAATCTAGATTATCACTATCTTGCTCTTGACGGTAGGCTCTTGCTCTCTTGACGGCCCTTGGACGGGAAGATCTTGATCTCTTGAAGGTCCTGGGATGGTAAGCTCTTGATCGCTTGAAGGTCCTGGGACGGTAAGCTCTTGATCGCTTGACGGTCCTGGGATGTTAAACTCTTGATCGCTTGAAGGTCCTGGGATGGTAAGCTCTTGATCGCTTGAAGGTCCTGGGACGGTAAGCTCTTGATCACTTGAAGGTCCTGGGACGGTAAGCTCCTGATCGCTTAAAGGTCCTGGGATGATGATCTCTTGAAGGCCCTAGACGGCAGACTCTTGCTCTCTTGAAGGCCCTTGGACGGTAAGCTCTTGCTCTCTTGAAGGCCCTTGGACGATACGCTCCTGCTTTCTTGAAGGTCCTGGGATGGTAAGCTCTTGCTCTTTTGAATGCCCTGGGATGGTAGGCTCTTGCTTTCTTGAAGGCCCTGGGATGGTAGACTCTTGCTCTCTTGAAGGCCCTTGGATGGTAGGCTTTAGGTTTTCGGAAGACCCTTGGACGGTACGCTCCTGCTTTCTTAAAGGCCCTGGAATGGTAAGCTTTTGCTGTTGTGAAGGCCCTGGGCGTTTAGACTGACGATTTTCAATTTCTTTGATGAAATGGTA
>CABFWB010001763.1:24600-55699 GCA_902151455.1 Timema bartmani | reverse complement strand
ACACTCGGCGACAACCTCTGAGGAAACTTCAGGTACTATGGAGGAGAGTTTTTCTTATCTCTCTCTTCCTTGGCGAGCTGATACTAGTGGCGAATTCAGGGGAGAGGAGTGGGTGAGATTTTGCGCCTTCCCTCTGCACAGAAAATAATCAAACATATTGAAACCAATACCTTAATGTTGTAAAGAATGCCTAACACCTCTCGCCCCTGTCTCCTTATAAGACCCAATCAATGACTATTACAACTTAGCTCTAATGTACAGAAAAGAAAGTCGCTTACAACTGGAACGCTCCAATAAGTTTAGTATAATAACAAATTATTTGTTTTAAAATACATATTTTTAATATTCTTATCTACTTAAACATTTTAGGACCATGTAGGCCTACATATTTACTACTTTTATTGTGACAATGACTTTGTCTTTTTTTTTTAAATTAAAATTACAAACTTATTAATCAAAATTGTGTTTTTTCTTATAATTCCTCTTTTTAGTGTTATAATTACTGATTTAAATTATTTTTATAAACTAGCAACATTATTAATATTATTAAAATTATTATAAATACAAATTTGGATTAGTTAAAATTTTTAAACTTGTATTTGAAGGAGCTTCATGAAAACCAATCGGCCCCTCTACAATAGTTCCTGGTTTCAACCTTGACTGATAAGAAACCTATATAGCCTAGAACTAGAGGATTATAATAAGAAGAGCCGTTTAGAAATAAACGATCTTTTTTCCCGTTCAACATTGATACAAATTTTACATTGTTAGCGTTTTAACATGTTCCAGATTTTGATAACCTAAAAATGATTTTTAAAAATACCTTGAAAAAGACCTAATAATTCTAAGAGTAACTTACTATTATATAAAAAATTGACCTCAATATATGAACAAAACTCGTAATAAATGCACAAGACTAAATCAAAATGCACTTCTACAAATGTAAATTACAATGAAAAGTCTTTAACAACTAAACTCTTGCATTCGGATGGTTATAATATAGATTTATAAATATGTGCTTCATAAGTAATAACTACTCCCGGCCAATGCAACCATCTTTAGAGCCTATATGCAGTCTCACCAGAAATGTGTACAACCAAATAAGCAAAAAGGATAGGTACAAAGTTTATTGCCTACATCTTCTCATACCGACAACTACTGTATGATATGCTGGTAATTTGTGTATTTTCGAATATTTATAAGTTTATAAAATAATGCTAGTATTTAAAAATATACTTATTCAACATTAATGCTTTAAAATGATTAAAAAATGAATAAAAAATGATTAAAAAATGACGCAAATAACATACAAATATAATCTATAAAATATACGTTTCTACACAAAGAGATCATGAGCATTGTATGTGAAGATAAAAAAAAACACATGTCATCAAAATCCGGACCCTGTTTAGTACCATCTTTGGTGGCCACATGGTCTAAGGCATCACTTTCACAATAGACAAGACTGCCGATGACGGGAAGATTGGGGTTTGACCCCGGTCGGGTGGAAGTAGAATTAATTGCTTTTCTAGATGTCAAATTAAAATGTCCAAAATCTTTAATACAACATATAAAACATAGCTATACGTTATATTATGTAATATTTAAATGAAAATTTTCTTATCTGGTTCTAGCCGATTAGAGTATAACTATTGCTGTACCCGAAAATGTAAATAAAATTAAATACATGTTACGGTGACACAGATTTCTACCTCCTTTATTTAAACAATTCTTATAGCTCATAAGATAATGTGAAACAAATTATTATTATTACTATTATTACTATTAGCACCACGTCTTACTACCCGTTCAGGTTGTACGCACTTACGCTAATGTGTAATGGTAGGGTGATTGTGAGATGAAATGGAGGACCTAGAGTTTAACGTGGGATCCGAACCACGGTGGAGGCCTGGCATTCCACACATTCACAAGTTGTTATTAATACACGTCTTGTCAGAGTTGAAGTGGATCAAAATACATTGTTATATAAACATAATGAGGAAAAAATAACATTACATTTCACCAAAGACTATATAAAAAAAACTCCATGGTGTAAGCCCTAAGCGATCTATACCAGCTTTTAGCAAATATAGTACCAACATTTTCGGAGAGAGGGTGTCATGTGGTCAGCACAACGAATACTCCCTGCCGTTAATCTCAGTTTTATAGATCATAGCTGCTACTTTTTCATTCAAGCAGCTCCTCATCTGTCCTCATGAGGTTGAGTTTGATCCCGTTTCAGACCTAATTATTCTAAGATAAATTTTGAATGCGTTGGAGATCGAGCTCGGGACCTCTGCATCTGTATCCAGGAACTCTGACCACTAGACAGGGAATAAATTCACACTTACATAAACATATGATCTGTTCTGGGCATTTTGCGTTCCCCAATTCCCAAAACTTTTTGAAAAATATTCATTTACCTCTGGCCCTTAAAATATCGATTGTATAAAATATGTTTTCAAATAAATTTTTATATTTTTAAGAATGATATAATTTTAAAATTATGGGTTAGTTCTTAATATCTCCAAGCGTGGCTGAGATATGATCAAAATGGCAAATTTCCGCAAATGTAAGGTACCATCAAAGTTATTTTCATAGAAAAATGAGATGCCCCACGTTGATTGTAATTTTAAACAGTGCCTAGATTAGAATTTTAATCAAAATCGTTATAAGGGATTTTAAGAGTTTTTTCACTTCTAAGTAAATAACCCGTAATTTTAGGGTTGGATATATAATTCCCAAAACTCCTCTGTGGAACCCGATCAGTAAAATGGTTTCGGCTCTAGGCCGAGATAAAAACAGATGGCATTACAATAAACACTTTTTCAAGTTCAGGGAGTCATGAAACGTTGACATCCATCAAAATCTACTATTAGATTTTGTGGACGATCACAATACTCCCCCCGGAGGAGTTGCGAGAAAGTTTAGTGGTCGGTTTATCTTAGAACTCCCCTACCAGTGCTAAGGCACTGAAGTTATTGGAGGGAGTTTCTATTGTTTGTCGTTTATGGAATATCTACAACATCCAAGAGATAATGGTTCAGTTTTTCTTGGAAGTGATCCAGCGAACAAAGAGCAGTCAAGATGATCTGACACGAATAAAGGAGAATGTCCAGTCACGAAACAAGATTAGAAGAGGAGGGGACACAAAGGTAGACAAAAGGTGAGAGAATATGCAAATCATCATCGGGATGGATTGAGCATCCTTTGCCAAGCTACGAGGATACTCTTTCTCTATGTAGAAATCCTTTATCTAAATATCCCTTTATCCCATAGGACATATTTATCTATAGAGACCATTTAATCCAGTAGGTATCTTCATCTATAGATACCATTTAATTCAGTGGGTATCTTTATCTATAGATACCATTTAATCCAGTGGGTATCTTTATCTATAGAGACCATTTAATCCAGTAGGTATCTTCATCTATAGAGACCATTTAATCCAGTGGGTATCTTTATCTATAGATACCATTTAATACAGCGGGTATCTTTATCTATAGATACCATTTAATCCAGTGGGTATATTTATCTATAGATACCATTTAATCCAGTGGGTATCTTTATCTATAGATACCATTTAATCCAGTGGGTATCTTTATCTATCGATACCATTTAATCCAGTGGGTATCTTTATCTATAGAGACCATTTAATACAGAGGGTATCTTTATCTATAGATACCATTTAATCCAGTGGATATCTTTATCTATACAGACAATTTAACTTAGTGGATATCTTTATCTATTTAGATCATTTAACTCATATTGAGAAGTCAGTGAGAATATCCAAAAACGTTGTGGCCAGCACACCGATCCCTACGGCCATTAATCTCAGTTTTTTTAAACCAGAGCTGCTACTTCTTCATTCAAGCAGCTCCTCCTTTGTCCTCACGAGGCTCAGTTTGACCCCGTTCCAGACCTAATCCTTCAGAGATAAATTTTGGAAGCGCTAGGGATCGATCGGGGATAAAGGGGTAAGATTGGGTGACTAATGAAGAAGTAGTACGACGAATCGATGATAATATAAACATTCTGCAGTTGATTATACGAAAAAAGGCTAACTGGATGGATCACAATATGAGAAGAAATGGCTTATTGAGGGATGTTGTAGAAGAAAAAAATGGAAGAGATAAGGGGACCAGGAAAACAACGAATACAACTTAAGGGTTTAAGACATAAAATAGGAAGCTGCTGAGATATGTGCTAGAGGATTTGATTTGCACAAGGAAATGGACCTATCGAAAGACAGAACACCTATGTATAACAAGACATAGGCTTTGGTCCATGAATAATAAACCCCGGAGTAAAAAATAATTACTATTCGCGCGTCCTATTATAGTTGTCATTTCCTTCCGCGTTTATATTCTCCAAGGTAACCGTGACCAATATAAAGGTTCTGACGAACAATTGGAAGATAAAGTCTCCACAAAACTGTACCACTATTCTCTAGGGATACCATTTCAAAATGCAAATAGTATGGTGGCCAACACTGGATGAATAAAATGAATAAATATACACGAAACAAAAAGTAAAACTTTAAAATCTCACTCAATTATATTATAAAAAGGTCCTATTTCAATTTACTGTTGCTAGTTTTTTTTTATAACAATCTCTTACAACCTGCATATGAAGCTAAAACAGGCCTAGCAAGTTGGTGGTGGAAAATATATGGCTTGAAAAAAAAACTGGCCCAGGACACAGGCTGGAGACAGTTATGGATGTAAAAAAAGGCTTACTACTTGTTCAGGTTATACGTATGTATAATAACTACACTATAATAGGGTAAGGATAAGGAAGGAAGCATTCTAGAGTTAGTCTACCCGCATTTGTATGAAAAGAGAGTGGGAAACAATTTAGGAAAAACCACCCCCATTAGAGCCGGTTGGGATTCGAACCCCGATCTCCTCATCATCAGCAGGCCAGTCTAATACAAGGGTGACGCCTTAGACAATTTGGCCACTGAAGCGGGTTTTTGCTAGTTAAGGTACAAACATAATAATAATAATAGACTCACCTAAAAGTTTTTGCATATCTCCATATTCCAAAGATTATCAACAAATTATTAAAATAGTTACAATTTCGAACTTTTTCAGATATATTCGGAAGCGTTGGCCGATTAGCATCAAGCGATTCTGGAATATCTTTATACTGTATTGATTTTTAAATCCACCACCTGTCTAGGGTATCGGTATATTTAAGCTAGTGAAGTGGTCATGGATAGAGTATCATTGATCGGTAATGCGCCCAGCCAGTGTAAGTAGGGATGTGAAAAAAGTATTGATGCTTTACTTATATCGATATTTTTCTTTCGATACTAGTATTTTTTCTCGATACTTTTACTGATAATAGTACTCACACTCCGGTATTGGATAGGGATCTAAAGAAACAACTTTTTTGTTTTCTTCACTCAAATACTATCTATCAAACCTTCCAACTTCCAAGTTCCCACACATAGCATAGACGCGAAAGACCTAAGTATACTATAATATATTAATATGGTTAAATTATTATATTATGATGCAAAAGTTGAAATTATTATTATTATTATTATTATTATTATTATTATTATTATTACTATTACTAAAAACAAACTTTTTCCAGATTAAAATTTTGCTATCGATACTTTTCTTTCGATACTTGTACGGTATCGATATTTTTCTTCCGATACTTTTAGTGAGTACAGTATCGATACTTTTCTTTCGATACCACATCCCTAAGTGTAAGGCCAGTTTGATGCTTTATGGTCCATTATACTGCGTTTTAAACTGCTCTAGGATTGAGGTCAGCGCAGCCGGAGTGGGGAGTGGAGGCTTGTCACATGCTCGACCAATCCGTGAGGGGTAGTTGTCATAGCAACCAATGAACGTTGCCAGATTTCTTGACAGTCACTGAGTATTCTTGCATTGTAGTAACACGCAAACTCCAGCTATGTGGCAACTATGCTCCCCAGCCTACCCACCACGTGGAGCCTAAAGCAGTTTAAATCGCAGTATATACCCGAGCGATGTTTCTGTAATTAATTCAGTGCTGGATTGAACAACAATCAACTTTAAGTGTGTGAACAACCGACTGTCGAAACAAGTATCTATCAACCAAATTTACAAACGCATGCTCAGAAAGAATACAAGTTGTCTTACGTTAGGTTAATAATAAGTAGTACATAGCGTACAATGCACAATTTATAAGAAAAGTAAGCACAACGGCTTATAATGAAACGTAGTGATTAAGGGTCATCCAAAAATCATGTCACGCTTTTTTTTAATACCATTTTCGCCCCCCTCCCTTTTTCCCATATAGCCCCAAAAAGATATTTAGCCTGACCCCCCTTACCCCGTTCATGTAGCACCAGGTAGACATTCAGCCTGGTCCTTCCCCCCTCAAACCTGTGTTACGTAACTATTCACATCAAGAGTGAATGTCATTTACTTAATTCATAGAGAAGTTTGTGTGACACTAAAAGATACACTCAGATTTAATACAACTCAGAATATATTTACCGTTAATATATTATGAAGTTATCTTTAAGTGTGTTTACTAACGGGGAAAACATAAATAATGATATTATTTTTTCAACATTAGTAAATAAATATAAGATCTTTGTTACGTAACACTGTGATGTACCCCCTTTAGCCTCCCAGATATCACCATGTATACACAACCATCCCCCCACCCCCCTTTTCTCAGCAGCGTTACGTGGTTTATGGAGGACCCTTTAAGATCTTATCCCTATTCGATTATATTTTCTTAAGGTTCATTTGGAAAACAACGTTGGTCAAACTGTATCTTTTGAAATATAAAAGTAACCTAATTGTAAGTGGTGCCTGTAATTTACAATCAAATTTTATTTTTATTTTGTTACATTTTGTTACTGTCATGAATATCATGGTAGACCTACTTATCAATAAAATAATAAAAAATATAATATCTACCCTATATTATCAATTATATTTATAATCGTGGCCATTGAGACTAAAACAAAGATAGTTTTTTTGCAAACAAGTATGGCAATCAGAAGGTATTTCAAACATGAATCCAAGATAGTTTCTGTCTGCTGTGTATACTGGCGTTTAATTGGCTAGAGCCTTTCCTCGCATTCTCATTGATTCATACAAGGGCTGACTATGCTCAAGTTCATGCATAACGCACAATAATTTAAATTAAATCAGCTTTATACGTTCTTCACTATTCACTATCCAAAATGAATCGACCATGAACGCCATAATTGAAAATAATGTTTCAAATTCTGACGCATTATTAGATATGCCCTATTCGTTATTAGTTATGTGTTATGCATGAATTTAAGCCCACATTTGGCTAACTAAATAACGACTTCCCTGTTTTTCAAGTAAATTAGAACGGAATTTATTTGTTTCAAAAACTAGTTTGAGAGAAGGGGTTTTAATTAAATGTTTGTTGTAGATAAGTCGAAGTGTTTCAAAATAGTTATTCATTATATTTTTAATTTCTATGCACAAAGCGTTTTATAAGTAGTTTTATGTTTGTTGATTGCAATAAACATTCACGAAACCAGAAGGAAAACAATGTCCGTATTTGGTAGTAGCTATTATCCAATGTTCATAGGAAGAACATTATTTGATTGCTAGAAATGTGACTATATGCACGTCACGTATTCATGCGTCAAGTCTTGTGATATGCAACTACTCCTTTTGATAGTGGATTTTATCAATATCTATAAAATACTATTAATATAGTAAAATATTATCATTGTTGACCGTATAATTTTTTTAAAAATATCTATTCATTCCAAAATCCTACTATGCTTCGCTTCTTGTTTCTTAAATACTAAAAGTTGCCATAATTAATTCAATACAAGTTTGTTTATCTATTGAATAAAGTACGAAAATATCTCCCTTCTGTTTGAGGTGTTAGCTCGCGTATAAAAGTGTCAATATGGTAAGAGCTAGTTATAGCTGCGGTGCCAGTCCGAAAGCCAGAAAACAGACAGCAAACTCCCAGGAACATGTCTGGTGAGAGGTTGCGAGGTCAAGCGGCACCACGAGGACATCTAGCGACGGCAGCAGACACTAGAGCACACGTTCAATACAGGGCTGTGAAGAGAGTAGGGGAGCACAAAGATTTTGGGGCCACCTGTTTCTCATAGTAAAAACCTTGTCTGACAGCTAGAAAAGCTACTTAATCTATTCTAACGTATTCATACGTCAAATAATGTCATCTGCATATGTCACTTTTGATAGATATGATCAAAAACTATAAAATAACACTTTTTTTTCCCCTTCAGGGTATACCATTGAGGTTGTCTACACGTTATACCCGCAATGAGATGATGTTATGATAGTGATTATAGAGGTGTGGCGCCAGTGGGGATTTTATGCCTAGCTTAATCCTAGCTAACCAGAGCATGGTGCTTATAGGAACAGTTTCCCTTTTGGGAGAATTAACTGTGGTAGTGCCGGGAATTGAACCCGGGATATCTAGATCCGTAACCAGGGGCGCTAACCATTAGACTATGAGGTCGGCCAAGTTAATTCTAATAATATAGTAAAATACTATAAAATGTTGGTTGCAAAAAAATATGTTTGTCGTTTCTAAAAGGCATTTCCTGTAAAATTTGGGCTGTGTGTATCTGAGTGGTAAAATGAGTTGAAGACGTTCAGAGACCTCACACTATTTGTTAACTACGAAGTGGTTTGTTTTATAAAAATAAAATATAGCTCGCACCATATTGTAGGTCGTAATGTTCTGAATAATACTTCATGATAAAAAGGTTAAACAACCTTTGGTCTTAATAATCAAGCACTTAAGATTTAATACTTTATAAATATTTGTAGTGGGCTAACCAGTCAAGCCAGTACGACCTAAATCAAACTACCAAGAACAACCTTTCTCGGTGTAAAATAGATATGTACTTCTAAATATGTACTTATTTCTGCACAGGTGTTTGTTACACACCACGCCTCAACGACTTCACTGAACGAGAATGGCTCCATCTGACGAGCTCTACTTGTCTCTCGGCCGGCGACGCGGCACTAGTCCATTCCGAGCTATAAATTCGTTTGACTGAGATCTTGTGTAGCGCGCCTGCTCGCGGAGCTGGTGTGCGTGCCGATTCGAACGTCATGGGACGTCATTCCTCCTTCTCCTCTCCCAAATGGTTCGCCTAGCTCAGCCGCTATAAAACGCCATGGTTCGCGGGGCAAAAGCACAATATTACATATATCAACCGACCCAGGATTCTACACGCTGCGTGTGCCTACGTTCAACACTTAATCTCTGCACAACGGTGGACACGACGATGGTGCCGGTGGACTGGCCCGACCGGCGGAAATAGCCTGCCGTAACGTTATACTTTAATGCTGATAGGGAGTAGGTGGCTACTATAGCCTTGTTGTAGGTCTTAGAAATTTTCTCCTCATACAGGAGGGTATTTGTAGCTCTCATGAGCGTATTTCAGCTTATTTTAGGTAATGTAGTTTTAGCTTTCATGGCACTCTGTGCTTGCCATAGGTGAAGTTTCACGTCACCCCATATGCTTAGTCCATTAGACCAGCAGCTTAGATAAAGTGTGTCTCACACCAAGTTCTGCATGGCCATGTTGTAGTCTGCAGGACCTCCAGGCGTGAAAGGGGCTGTTTAGGATGTTCCAGGCTTGATGGCATACCTTATTAGGTATTGGTTGGCTTTCCTAGAGTTATTTTGGGCGCGCCTCACGCTATAACTCTTGTTCACCTTTGTTGAGGTGATCAACTCGTGGGTATTTCTGCCCATCTGGCATGGCTCACATTTTTTGTGTGATTTCATAACTGTTGTTCACCTATGTTGCGGTGCTTAACTCGTGAGTCTTTCTGCCCATCTGGCATGGCTCGCATTTTTGATGTATTTTTGATATAATCTGGTTGAGGGGTCGTCTCTAACCCCCATTGTTTTGATCGCCGGCCCTCATGGGTTTGATCTTCTTGAGCATGGCTGAGACCAATTGGTTGCGTCCCAGGTCATATTGTACTCAGGCCTAGAACCCTGAATTGGAACTTTCACTTGTGTGTCCGGTATGAACTCTCATATTTTCATCGCCATTGTAGATTGGATGAGAAAGTTTAAGCTAGCTTCACTAGCGTGAGCAGTCGTTTCCCTGATTGTAGGGCAGCTGACTCGTCTCACTAAATTGTCCCTATATTATTTAGAAGTAAATAGTTGCAATTAATTATCTTGCTATTGTATCATGTAGGTCATTTAGGTAGATGTTATTGTATCATAACTGATGCAACATTTGTTTTTTGGAATGGGGCTACCCACATCGAGCATTAACAGGAGTTTGTCTGTCTGTTGTGCATTAATTTCGGCACTTCACGCCTACTGAACTATTAGAGCTGGACCATTAGCTCGCTCGTATTAGATTGATGTATTATAAGGTTTCTTAACTAGCCTAATCTGGGCAAACTGGAGGGGGCTTGTAATTTATTTAACCTATGTATTGTTAAACTTGCCACATTAAAACTAATTCATTTATATAAATCTTTATACTTTGCTTTCACGTGTTGTTTATCAATGTCTTACCTGTTTACGTATCCGGGGTCTCTAGAGTTATCTAGAGCCACGGTAAATATTGTACACTTTGTTTATTACTCTAATGTTAATCTGGCACTTGTCAAGTGAACCTTTTGTGCTCAATTGTCTCAATTTTCGACACTCTCAGGGGTCATCATTCATCACAGATAATGTATCGCCTCACACTCTTACCCAGTATTGCCAACTGAAGACTTCCCTAGTATTCCCCCCTCAAAAAGGTGAATACGTGAGTCTACTTTGGAGTTACTTCTTCCTCTGCAGCTGTACGTGTGCTTGAAGGACATCCCCATTCTGCTCCTTCAGAGATGACCTTTATGGGATGGACTCGCACTCATTTGAGTCCAGCGAAGATTCTGAGGTTTTCCATATGTCTCCAGCTCTTTCCTTTTCATTGAGCGTATGGGGTAGAGTCCTGCCATTCTCATTGCTACCAGAGAGGTGGGTCACGCCATCCACATCCTGCAACTAACTTGGTGGAAAAGAATGTCTGGGAAACACATCCTCAAGGATGTTTTTTTCATTCGATAATCTGGAAGGTGCTATTTGGTTCAAATGTATATTTATAATTTTTTAGTTTGCATTTAGTAAACATAAGCGCCTGCCTAGTACCTTATGCACTTCCACTTCAACCCAGTTAACTTTATTTTTGATGAACTGTTTAGCTAAGACTTTTTTCCCCTTACTTTAAATTAACATTCCCTTTTTTCTTACTATTTTATTTGCCTCCCTTGCTGAACATTCAATTTGTTTTAGACTTGGGATAGTAGTTGTTCTCTGTCATCCACATTCTATCCACATCCACACAGACCTATTGTTGATTATATCCAGCCGAGTGTGCAGAGTTCTAGCTAACATCAGCTCTGTTGGGGTTATTCCACTTGTGATGTGTGGGGTGTTTCGGTAGACTAGTAGAACTTCCAGCATCGTCGTGGACAAATCAATTTCTTCAACTTTGGCTTTTCGTATGCATTGGTTTATTTGGTATACTCAATTTTCGGCTTGTCCATTAGTTTCAAGATGGTATTGAGCCCCAATCCTACATTCTATGCCATTTCGTGAGTAAAATTCAGTAAATTCTGTAGAGCGTAGTAGCTGCCTACAAGACCGTAGCCAACCAATAATTTCAGGTGGGGTTTGGTGGGTACATCCCCCCATTTGCCGGAGGCTAGAACAAATTCTAAATGATAAATACCCCTAGAAGCTATCTAAAGTTTTTTTATGGCAACGTATCACCATAACTGCCGAGGGCTGAGAAAAATTCTAAATACTAAACACCTCTAGAAGCTCTCTGAAGTGCTTTTTTATGGTAACACAGCCCCCTAATTTGTACTTGTACCTTAATTTTGATATTGTTTGAACCATAAATAGAGCCATATATATTTTGTTCATAAAATTTAGGGGGGTTAGAACCCCCAAAACCTCCCTGACTACGGCCTCAGCTGCCTACTATGATCAGATATTAAAACCTCTGGGTATCCAAACCGAGAAAAAAAATTGCAGTGAAGACACGAACGGTTGCCGTGGAAATGGTCGAATGGATTGGGAATACATTAAATCTTTACTGTGAGAATCAACTACAAATAACACATTCCATATAAAGATCCAAGGAGGTCGATGTAGACTATTCCACGGTGATGACGGCCTCTTCCATGGAATAAAACAGCTTTTCTGAGATGATTTCTGCATGTGTGGCATCACAAGACTTAGTTCTCGATGTCCTTGTTCATTCATTGATAGCTGATAGCTTAGTCTTGATGCCTCATATTTAGCTCCCTCTGGTTTCTGTCTCAAAGACACGAGAAACGAGCCTTAAAGTCAACATTTAGTTTATATTGTATTGACTTAAACTGGAATAATGGCTTCTTAACTTTTGCTCGCCACCCATTAACAATGTACTTCACCACGTTTATCAGCACTGAACCTGTCCTGATCTATAAGCCTATCTAGTTTTCTATCCCGTTTATCAAGTTCCTCCTGGATACTTTAAGAATAATGTAGAAGAACACTTTCATGTTCCAATTCTGACAGCTTGACAAGTTATTAGCACAATTACTATGGGTAGGCACCAACTATATCTGGTAGTCAAAATTCAATAGGAAATACACATAGTTTTAGAGGAAGTTTGCTGAAAGAATTGGTATTCCTTTATTTGGCCCAAAAATTGTGACCAACGGCTTGTGGTTTATTTAGAGCCTAAATTCCTGCACATACAAATATCGTGCAAATTATTGTACTCCCAAAACAAATTTTAATGCTTCCGTATGTATTTGAGAATATCTGCGATATGTATCCGACAGTGCCCGGGAGGCATATGCAACTGGACGTATTGTTCCATATTAATATAGTTTATAACTAATTCAGAACCCTACAGACCCCACTGGGCTGGCGTATGCTGCAAGTACCAATCATTGCGTTGGGTCATAATGCGCCAATATCGGTGCCAAGGTCAGTTTTACCTTAATCTCTTCCAAAGCTTGAGAACACTTGAAGGTCTATAAGGTCCAGTTCCACTCAGCTTCCGTCAACCAACCATCTAAGGGGATTAGTGTTGTTGATACGTCCTGAAGAAGCCTTCTATAATATTACATTATCCAAAAGAAAGATTTGACTTGGATGACGTTTACTGGTGGTTCCTCCTTCAAAATGGGTTCTATCAACTCCTTAGCCAACATTAGTCCCTTTTCACTAATAATATATCCGAAATATTTAACGAATTCCTGTATGAACGAGCATTTATTAACGTTAAGAGTTAATCCACTTTAATTTGGCCTTCACAATACCTCACGGAGCCTCTCATCATATTCTTCTTTCGTTTTGCCCCCAACAATAATGTCACCCTACCTTACCGCAATTATCTTGACTCCTGCTAATACGTCTTAAATAATTCTTTGAAATAATTGTGGTACCGGTGATATTACAAATGGAATGCGGTTTTTAGGAGTACAATCCTTTGTGAGTGCTGATTGTCTCTCTCTGGAAACATCATCTAGGAGTACCTGCTAATATGCACTCTGCAAATCCAATTTTGAAAATAGCATTCTGCCTTGAATTGTCTGAAATACTTCTTGTAATCTAGGTAGTGGGTAATGGCTGGTCCCCAAAAATGGGTTTATTGTCACTTTAAAGTCCCCGCAGATTGTGACAAAACCCTCCGGCTTAGCAATAGGGACGATTGACGTTCCTCATCTACTGTGTTTGATGGAAGAAATCACTCCTATCTCCACTGTAAGCTTATTAATTGAGCCTCCACCTTTGGTTTCACCGCAAAAGGCATTGACCTATATTTACAGAATGTTGGCACTACTGCTTCTTTTAATTTCAAATTAATTTTTCCTTTACTAAATGTACTCAGCATTTCCGTAAAAACTGTAGACTACCTCTTCCAAAAGGTTTACAAGAACTCTTCGACTTCCAATATTGTGTTATGTGTTTGACATACCTCAAACCCAAAAGTATTCATAAAGTATCTACCTAATATCAAAGGGGCCCCCTCAGGCACCACGTGAAACCCTATTACACGTGTCTTTGTTTGTAAGTTACCACTAGAAAACAACGGCCCAAATGTTTCAATACATGCTGGGAATAATATCGCAATGTTTGGTTTGTGTTGTCTTAGTGGTTTTTCAGAAAAACTTTCAATATGCATATCACTGAAAGTTGCTCATGAAGCTATTTTACGAGTGAAGAATTTCCCTTCTAGTTTGACTGTTGTAAGTCCTGGAGGATCTCCTTAATTATCCACGATCATGCTGAAAAGCTTGAATTGGGAATGTTCCTGGCTGTAGCTAGCATGTATTTGGAATCTGCCTTAGAAGTTCTGCACATCTTCTTTAGATGTCCCTTAATTCTACACAGATTGCAAACATAATTTATGAATCTAAAACGTTCAGAGACATGATAATTATATTCAAATTCCTGGCAAGGAGGCCGGACTGATGGCTTTTGCGATGTTTCTGACATTGGGCCTTTGATTTCACCACCCTAAATATTTCCAGTTCCTCCTCTATTTCAACTCTTTCAATGCTGGAAAACAAATTACTCTTTGCCACAAATTGGTCTGCAATATCCCTGATTTTTTGAAACGTTAAGGTCATTGGATCTTCATCACAATATTTCTTTTATTTTGCCGTTTGCTAACCTAATTACAAATGGTCCAAGATATTGTATACCAAATTGGTCCCAAAACCATATGTTGCTGCTAAAAGCTGGACCCTTGAGCTCAATCTGTAATACTTTCCTCCTCAGATTTGGATGACTGATAAATAGGCATCTTTACTTAAGTGCAGACAGCTTTGCTGAATAATGGGACGACAGTTACGTATTCATCTCCTTATACATCTTATCTACAGGTTTGTTGGGTTCACATAAGTCGACTAATAACTTGTACGTGACCTGATGTAATAAGCTCAGCAAAATATAATTTAGTTTATTTGCATCCACCACATCATTAGCCCTAAAAAATATTTAACTTGCACTCAAACACCGTAAGTTGACCAATAAAAGCAGACATGATTACTTTACTAAGCACGCTAACAAATAAATTAAACAAACACTTTAGTCCACAGCGTCAATGAATGTTCTGAATAATACTTCATGATAAAAAGGTTGAACAACCTTTTATCTTAATACGCAAGCACTTATGATAAAACATTCTATAAAATTGTACACTTTGTTTATTACTCCAATGTTAATCTAGCAATGGTCAAATGAGTCCTTTGTGCTCAATGACCTCACTCGTCTCAACGCTCAACACTCTCACGGATCATCGTTTGTCACAGATAGTGTCGACTCACGCTCTACCCCAGTATTGCCAACTGAACACTACAGAGGTGAAAGCTGCTAAGCATGTTCCTATAGAATTAAAAAACTCTATATTTTAAATCTTAGAGTTTATAAAAAATCTTGAAAAGTTAAATTTAACTAGATTTCAATTAAGTTTCACGTGGAATTTCGCAGTACTTAAATTAAAGTAAACCGTTAGAAACATAGATCTAGCATTCCTCAAACAAATAAAGTAATTTTTGAATTAGGTCAAAACAAAGAATTCTAAGACACCAACCGATTTCAGTCTCTGGGCTGCATCTATCTCTTTTCTTCCACCATTCTTTCTCCTTTATTTACTTCCACTCTTTTCCTCTCACTATTCACTTGCAGACTCAGTTTTATCTGCTCCTCCCATCTCCTTCTTGGTCTCCCTTACAGTATTTTTCTCAATAATTCTCCTCGGTATTCTACTCTTTTCCATCATCATTACATTCACATACCATCTCAGTCTTGCTTCCTCTATTATCTCATGTACTTCCTGTACTCTAACTCTTGCCTGGACAACTTTATTTATTATTATTTTTCTCCTCGTGACAGATAGCATGTTCCTCACGAACTGTATTCCCACTTTCCTTGTTTATTTTACATTCAATGTTCAAATTTATGCTGCATACGCGTCTTTGAGTATAAAGTTCACCTAATATAGTACTTCTTTACAATTCAAGAGCACTTCTCTTCTTTTAGTACAGGAGCTAGCCCATCTCACTTGTGCACTTATATGTGCCCTAACTTTGATAGCTGGGCCTTATTGCACACATATAGGAGTGCTAAAAAAATCGGTCACATGGTCCAAATCAGGGTCATTTGGCTGCCATTTTGGAAAATAGCTGCCATATTGCTTAATTTTCTTGGGGGGAATTTTCTTGGAAGAGAAGTTGCGCGAATAGAAGAGTCTGAATTCACTCTCTTCGAACCAAGAAATTGAGATTTCTAGACTCTGACTGCCACCCTATATACACACGGTCGGTGATAGCTAGTCTCCTCAGTCCAAGTTGAGGATGGCCGAGTGGGTGGACCAGCACGTCCAGGTTAGCGTGCCCGGGAGTGGGCCAGCGTGTCCAGTGTGTGTGCTCCGTATCACGGGTCAGCACAGTGTGTCGTGTGCGGGGACAAGTGGCGACTTATGTGGACCATATGGGTGACGTAGACATTGTTGTTGTGAACTTTGTTAATATTAGAAATTTTTTGAGTGCTTTAAATTGGAGTAGTTCTTAAGTGTTTTGTAGTTATTAGTTTGTTTATTCAATTTAATTCTATTTTAGGTTTTTTTTATTAAATTATTAATTTTACTGACTTAAATATCACTTTTATTATTTAATTCAATGACTTGTTTAGCTGTAGTTAATTTAATAATTGTATCTTATCATTGTATGTGTTGTTTTATTTTTAATAAACAAAACCTTTACTTTTCCGTGTCCCTTTTCAACCTGGTTTAATCAGGAGCATCCTGATATCCTTAAAAGAACTCGTGGTTCACACGGTAACGTTTGAACAGCCCGTGGGCTGTTAGGTGAAGCACTCACCCCTCGCTACAATATTTAATCTTCTGCCAAAAACTCAAATGGTTTTAATAGAATATCAACGCATGTGAAGTACAATAATTATTATATTATTATAATATTCAAAAGGAAAACACATATTCATTAAAGTGTACAAAAATAATGGTTTCTGATCCCGAGTTTGATTCTAGTCATGAATGAAAAAACTATAGTTGGTAAATTTGGGGTTTTCCTTTCACAGTGACGAAAAAAGTCCAGAAGAGCATTTGTGGTGTCTGTTATAAATTTGAGTAGGTTAATAAGTCGTTTGATGATATAATGATTAGATTCATATAATAATTTTAAAGACCCAAAATAATAATAATAATAATTATTATTATTACTAGGCTATTATTATTATTATAGCTTCAAGACATTACAAGACCCCTTCACTAACCCAAGTACATTTATAGGATTGCCATTGATGTGAGATACCTCAAATAAATTAATATGCAGCAATTAGAAAAATAAAAGCTCACATTGATCTAGATATTGTAAAATGGTGTAAGGGGCTATACATTTTTGTGCACCGTCCCTTATTATCCACTCGAACTATCTGAATACTTAAACTAATGGAATAGAGCTAAGGAAGATATATTTAAGAGGAAATGTACCAGAAATTTTGTGGAAGGAGTGTGTGAATCCATTTTGGAAAAAACACCATCAGTACACCAGACCTAAATTCAAACCTCTATCTTCTCATCACTGGCATTTCAGTCTAATGCAAAGGTAACACCTTAGCTAGAGCCCGGTTCATAGTCAGACTACGCCTCAAGTGCGGTGCTATACTGTATACAAGACGACACCTACCTAGAAGAGAATGGAATTAGCCAGTTTCATAGTCAGGAAAAAAGGAACTAAACTGGCTAACTGGTGTAAAATTAACTAACCGTGAATTTTTTTTTAGGGAAGGGAACTGAATGGAAATGTTTAGTGTAACGAAAGGAAATGTTATGTTTTAAATTCACAACAATCAAGTTCCTTTTATTATTCATTAGCTATAATTCTAATATTACATTCTATTGTTTTCACTTTCAATGATACAACTGGGAATACAGAAAACACAAAACATAACAAATTTACTTCTTCTGTATGGAAAAGAAAAGTGAAAACGAAAAGTTTGGGAATGTTGAGAGCCTTCGGAAGCAAAGAATGAATACAAGCACATCTCAAAGAGATTACTGCTCATCCATTTCAATGAAAATATAAATAAAGTTTTATTGTATTGTACTGTATTGTGATGTATAGTTGTCACATAAAGACTTTCAACGTATGAGAATAATAAGTGGTGTAATAATCTGTTGGGTCAAAGTGGAAACTTAAAAATTATCACTTGCCTCAAGTCTTAGTTTAAATTTTCTCAGGCTTATAAAACTGATAAATAGCTGGGAAATTATGTCACAATGTGTGTGTGGGAAGACTTACATTTGATAACATGAGCATTATAATAATTAATCCTAGAATAAAAATAGTTTTTTTTATTAGTATATTTTAACACCACAGTTATTATTTACGACAGGGATGAAGAGAATAGTTTAGAAATGTTGAACAATTGCAGTGATAAACAGAATGTTCATTGTGAATACAAAGATGGTTTTATTGATTACAAACGCTATCTTGCTTAGGACTACAATTATACAGATAGTTGACCCGGCGGTCTAGGGGTACTTCTGTGCTGGGGGTCCGGAGTTCAATCCTTGGTACCGGCACAGATTTATCTGATTTCCAAACCCTTCCTTTACCTCTGACAAGACGTGTATTAATCACAACTTGTGAATGGGAGGAATGCCAAGCCTCCACCGTGGTTCGGATCCCACGTTAATCTGTAGGCCCTCCATTTCATCTCACAATCACCCTACCATTACACATCAGTGTAAGTGCGTATAGCCCAAACGGGTAGTAATACGCGGTGATGATAATAATAATAATAATAATAATAATAATAATAATAATAATAATAATAATAATAATAATAAATAAACTATACAGATAACTTTACTGCCAAATAACCTTTGAACCGACTGAGACCAGAATATGAGAACTACGCATGTGTACCAGGGTCCAAGATAAACGGGTCTGGCTACTCTTTAGTTCCAGTGATCAGACATTGAAGACAAATGGCGTTAGTGTCGTTGCGGGATTGAGCGCACGCAATTTAAATTTTGAAGATAAGTTTGAACCTCCAAGTTTACATATTACTGTTAGACAGTAATTATTTTATCCCGAATATGATAACTAGTGAATAAAAAGAATAGCACACAACAAATGATAACATACATCGATTTAAGATAATTTAAATTTGAAATACTTTATTATAAATCGCATGCTAATAATTTGTTTGGTAAAATTTGATCATAAAAACATGGCTATAAATTATTATTTAAAAAATGTATTGATCTGTGAGGACACTAAGGCATCAATCAGTCTTACCATCTAGCTAATAACAGCTTTGCTTAGTAAAGGGATAAGGCAGAATGCAAGAATGAAATAAACAAACGTGAAGAGTGAATGAGAAGTGTGATTTTTGAGTGGATTTAAAAACTATTAATTTACATTTGAAAGTGTGAGTGGTGTTAATTACTAACTAGCTATTTTAGAGGGTACGTTCTTGCTTAAGTCTCAATACCGAGGCAAATCAATACCACTCACCTTCCAATTTTACTCATTTCGTTTTTGCATATAGTCTATACAGTTTCAATATCATTTTATTATTTAAAAAATGAGATTCAAACTTAAACTTTGGTACTTATGTTTTACAATAGTCCCAGGTTCGTTTCCCGCCTTCAAGTAGACATTTTTTAAATACGATATTTGACTTAAGCGCCAAACAATTATTGATAGTATTATCCCTAAATATCATTTAATTAAATTACTGTAGTAATATTACTTGCAGAAACATATCGATTGTTACTACCAAGCAGTAGTGCAGTCATATTAAGAGAGTTTAACATGTCAGGATATGAGCAGTTTCAGTCCTCTATGAATAAGTTAATACTTTTGTAGCAAGTGCCATTAAAAAAAAACTAAACAAATAGTGTTACTAATTTAATGTGATGTCAAATACTTTCGAATGTAAATAATATAATTTTAGTTTCTATCGATTCTCCATATCTTTGTAAGTGTATTGATACAAAAAAATATTAATTTTTTAATATTCAACAAAATAAAGTGAAATATGTATGGGTAAGGTTTTTGAGCATCGTCCCTTCTTACTTAACCTTTATAACCTTTCATGTGCAAATAAATTCAAACTTCGAACAATAGTGTTCAAATAAACAACTTGTCATTTAGGACCTTAGTCTGGATTTTTATTCTAGTGAGATGTTTGAATATTACAAAATCAAATTATATTAAATAGGCCTAAATATGTTTATAGTATCATTTGATTTTATGTTTACTTGCAATAATAAATGGTAATAGAAATTTCTTAATGATTTAATGTTTTGAGAAAATACATTGTTTTATTTGTATCAGTTCTAGAGCACCATCCCCAATTAAAAAATAAACTTTTTTATTTTGGTATATAAATAATGTCTGAAGTTAAGGCAGTAGAAAAATCACTGTTATAAATAAACATACAAGTAGCCAGCGACACAGGAGTTGTGGTAACTGATATCTAGCAGAAGTTCTTTTAATGCAAACATTGTGATGTTATTTTTGGTTAAAAGAGTTACTTATAATAGAAATCTAATAATCAGTTGACTAAATTCTTCAAAGATAATATATCGTTGACAATTTTACTGTTTATTTGTTTTAAATTTCATTCAAAACTCCTAAAGTTTTGAATATTCATTATTTATTCATTTACAATTAAAATATATGTTATACATATAATCTACTTACCTTTATTTTACTATATTAAATCATTTTTCTTTATTTTATTCATAAACTGCCAACCCGCCATGTTTATTAATTTTGTTGGTAGGTGATTTTAACGCTATCTGCTCCAGAGAGTGGTTTATTTCGGAACTATTCGATTAGTTTATTTTTATGTTCTTGGACGCTTATAGCATCTGGCTGTCTCTTGAAACAATAATTGCCCCTAGCGGAAGATATTATTATTATCGTTTGATTTTTTGTTTGGTGCCAAGTTTAAATTAATTTTAAAGATGAATTATGTTCATATGTAAAAATTATAATTACCTTTATAGTAATACTCCTAATATCTAAATAGTTAAGATTGTTTGTTTTATTCTTTGTGATAAATCCCGGCGAATATTTTCTCTTAGGCCGGTGATTGATTATTTTAAAACAAAAAGAATGTGTTTGTTTTGTCTACGGTTTTGTTGTGACTCTTAAATTGGCTTCGAAAGTGGAAGGAAGGACCCGATCTGGGGATCCTTCAATTATATTTTTTATTGGTTCATGATAAATTTTATCATCCAAAACTTGAAGAAAAGGAAGTATTAACTTGTGAAGAAGGTTGAGTGGAAGTTTTCAAGGAAGATTTTTTGTGGAAATTTAAGGCCGGAGAGTTAAATATTGACGGAGCTTTGATTCAACATTTTTACCAGAGCAAGGACATTTTCGGGTGAGATCAAATCCATCTGTAAACATCCTGTTATGGATGTAAATAATTAAGCATAATCCTTAAAATTACTAAAGAAGGACAAATAATTTCAGTTTTCAAACCAGAATTAATACCTTTTGTACACCTCAGAACAATATTTTTTTTGTTTATTAAAGAATCATAGCCTTATCGTTACATGTTATAAAGAATACATTTTGTTGTTGTTAAAATCTTGTTATTTGCTTAAAGAAATATGTATATTCTATTATACTCACAATTCAAGTGAGAGTTTAACAATTTCAAGTATTGCTTAACAATACTTATATAAATTTTATAACTTAAGAGGCATGCCTTAGTAGGTAGGGTTTATTTAAGGATATCATTCACTACAATAATTAAAATCACTCTTTAAATTTAATTGTTTTATTTTTATTTACATCAATGTACATTGTATTTTCTTTTGAACTTGCATCCCATGTATAGCGATTCTCAGTAGATTGGATTGTTCAGAACAAGAATAATAATCTGCGTCAGGAAGTCTTCGGTTGTAAGTGTCCAACTTAAGTCCAAACTTTAGGTAAAGTCCAGAGGTCTTGAGAGAAAGGGTTTTCGTATTACCGCTGAGTAGTTTATGGGGATAAATTTATTCAATAATTAAAAATCTACCTACCTCACAAAATAAAAGTGGTTGGTAGTTGGCGCCCAATACAATACAATAATATTATTATATATTATAGATTATATAAATTAAAATTCATTCGTATAATAAAATAAACAAATAATTAAAAAATAATAATAATAAAAAAAAATTTAAAAAATATATATTTTTATTTTTTTCACCACAACATTGATCAACCAATGTGGAAATAATTAAGAGAAAAACTAATCTTATATTATAAAAAGCAACTGCACACTTCCCTTTTGCTAAATTCTTTCATCACTATCTGCTACAATCCACGCTCGTAGAATATCTTTTGGCCAAAAATGTTTTTCACAAAATCTATCATTACTTTTTTTTTCCCTTAAGTTCTCTTGACCAGAAGTCTTTCTTGCATTTTTTTTTCTTCCCACAATCACGTCTCTCGAAATTTGAGAGCGTATAAATATTGACACGCCAGTTTTAAACAATCTGTAAACTTACATTTATTTTTATTTTTGACTTGTAAAGCCATTGTGCAGAGTATAAAATCTTATAAATCTGAACAGCTGTTGTTATAAAACGTCACAACTATCCGCAACGATCACAACGCTTTCTCATATAGCTGCAAGTTTACATGTTTTACGTCACATATGTTTAAATTGCTTCTCAACTGTGAGAACTTGTTCCTCACTAATACTTTTGTGAGTAAATATGCTAACCTATGGTTGGTCGGTACAAACTCAACAATTTTGTGCTGGTTTTCAACTTTTTCTCGAATGAAATTATACTTAATATCTATATGATGCTTAGTTTTCTTATGGAACTCCGATTGTAAACCAGAGGTAATATAGCACTTTGGCTGTCTACATATAATACTGAAAGACTACATTGGCTACATCCAAGATAATGTAAAAGATGTATTAACCATACAATCTCTTTTGAAACAAACAGTCGCAGATTCTTTATACTCAGACTCATTTGGGCTAGTCGTAACTAGGTTTTGACAGCGAGCTCCACCTGACAAGTGAATTATTTACACAAGATACATTTCCTGTGTTTGAACTACGGCTATCAATGTCACGAGCAAAATCAGCGTCAGGATAACCAAAGAAGGTTAACTTATCATCTTTGACGCTATTTTCATATACTTATTATTATTATTATTATTATTATTATTATTATTATTATTATTATTAGCACCGCGTCTTACTACCCGTTCGGGTTATACGCACTTACGCTAATGTGTAATGGTAGGGTGATTGTGAGATGAAATGGAGGAACTACAGTTTAACGTGGAATCCGAATCACGGTGGAGGCCTGGCATTCCCCACATTCACAAGATGTGATTAATACACGTCTTGTCAGAGGTGAAGGAAGGGTTTGGCAATCAGATAAATCTGTGCCGGGACCGAGGATTGAACCCCGGACCCCCAGCACAGAGGTCTGACACCTTACCACTTGACCACCAGGTCACCCATATACTAATCAAAGATTAATTATTGTACCAATTAAATATCTAAATAGTCTTTTAACAGCCGAACAATAACTTTTGTTGTGTTTAATACAAAATCTACTGGCTTGGTTTACTGCATATAGTACTCGATATCTGGTCGCGAGACTTACGCAAAAATAAAAAAGTAAATAAAAAAAAGCGGGCTTACAGCTTATCGGTAACGTACACTTCCAGACATTTCACTTTTAGGTTCTACTTGACTCAGTGTAGTGTGAGAACTTGATGGTGCACTTACACTTGTTTCGTTAACCATTTTAAATTTATGCAATAATTGTAGCTTGTACATGCTTTAGTGTGCAAACACCATTCTTTATCTCGATCTCGTTTAGTTAGCATACCAATATACATACTTGCTTAAGTGTCTCTATTATCGTATCAAATATTTTATTTGATTGAGCTGCAATAAATCCACCATTAACAAATAATATTAGATACACTTGTTCACTTCCGCTGTGCCATAATATACGCACTTGTCTGCGTCACTTTGTTTCAAATTGAATTGTTTCACAAAATCACTAAACTTGGTGTTCCGACACCTCGGAACCTGTTTTAAACCATACAATGAATTTTGCAGTTTACAATCCACATTGGATCAATCTTTAATATTAAGTACCTTTGGCACCTCCATGTGAAGAGTTTAAGTTCTCCTTTCAGAAATGCGGTATATCAAATTATACTAGTACCGAATTATTTTGTACTGCTACTGCTAGAAACATTCTCAGTGGTTTTTATCTAACCACTGGAGCAAAAAGTTTCAGTATTATCTTTACCTTGTATTTGAAGAAACCCTCTCGCACATAATCGAGCTTTATAACGAGTTATCTTTCCAGCAGTATCACTTTGAATTTTGAAAACCCACTTTGAGCGTATTGGTGTTGTCTTTTTGTCTCTTGGCACAACTATCGAGGTTTGATTTTTCTCGTAGGATTTGAATTTTTATTCAATTGCTTTAGTCAAGTCAGATGATATTCTGGATGGTTTCTAACATGCTATTTTTTGTTGTTCACGTAGACCGTATAGACTATTAACATCTGTTTCGTGTTGTTTCTACTCAATTAACACTTTCCTTGCTTATAAATCGAGCTTTGTTTAAAGTGTTTATGCACATGCGTGTATGCTACAGAACAAAACACTTTTAAATATTCAGCAGTAGGCCTTTTTATTCATCCACAACTCGTACGGTGTTGTCTCAGCATTTTGTTTTGTAGCGGGACGTTTGAATATGTAGGTACACTGTTGTGTTTATGTATTCACATAGTCTTTTGAACTTCTAAAACACGTTTGATTTGTATCGTAGAACATACCCATGTCTATACCCCAACACGTCATCCTTAAATATCAAGAAAAACATTGCAACTACGAGGGATTCCACCGATATTGGTCCACGCACATCCGAATGAATATATTGATATTCCTTTCTTGAATGCAAGTCTGTGTGATTTCTCTCTTTGGCACGATTCACAGAAAAAACTTCAACACTACTCAACTTGGCACCTTGCAAAATTTATTTTTCCACCACCTCCACAAGTTTTTTTTTTTGCCTGTCAAAATCGTTCATGTCACATTTGTAGTGTTGTTGACACGTTTTCTTCACCATATTTTATAGATTTAACATCGAAAAATATTATACAAATATCATTGTTTTGTTTGATTCCCCGAGCAGAAACGTCACCATCACGGCTGATTATGACATACCGTACTTGAGAAATCACATTACAATTTTTTATTGTGCTAACACCAATGGAAAATATATTTTCCCTCTACTTGGGCACATATAAAGTGTTTTCAATTCATGGTTGTTGCCACGTGCCATTCCCCAGATTTTCCATTAGAACTGTACCCAATCCTAGAGCCTCAGTTTCACCGTTGTCGACAAGCTAATCAGTTTCCCCATCTATCGGTTGGTATTCCACAAACCAGTCCCGTTGGTAGCTTATGTGCCTAGATACATTACTGTCAGCCAACCACGCTTTACCTATATTTATGTTTGTCAATTCTTTTTCTTGCTCGAGAGACAGTGTGACAGTGCGACCAGTTTTTTTTAAACGGCAATCTTTTATTTATGCACTTTTCACGATTGTAACCATTTTCACACGACGACGCCACAAATGCCGACGTTACGTTGCTATAGGATTTTTCTCCTTATCTTTTATCCTTGTTTTGCTTTTTATTTCTACAATCTCACACAAAATGTTCTTTTTTTCCACACTAGAAACACTTGACTTGGCTTTTTTGATGTGTCTGACACGTTTCTTTGACCTTTAGCGCCATTTTCATTTTTTGCTTCCGTGCCAAGTTATGGCTAAAAACGCACTGGCTGTTGTGTCATCTTTGGCCAGTCTCCTCTCGTCTTTTATGAGTCGTAGCTTAAATTTGCAACTGTTTGATCAACAACCGCCACACTGTTTCAAGCAGTTTTTAACGCATTCTATTTTGAAGGTCAACTAACTAGAATCTTTGCCATTATAGCCAGACTTGAAATATTTTCTTCAAGATCACTGAGACGTCAAACGATGTTTTCCGCATTCGTTACGTGTTTGACCCCCCAAGTCACTCGGATTCATTCTAAACTCGTGAAAACGTTGAGATAGAATTAGTTTGTTAAATGCTGATTTTTGCTCATGAATCGCACTTAATTTCATCCACATATTATCAGGAGCTGTAATACACGTAAGAAGACTCCCTTTGCCTGAATTCTATGGATGATGAAATCAAAAATATTACTCTCACATTACTTTTAATCCATGACTTTGCATTGGCTGCAATTTCTTCAGGTTTCCGTTAAGTCACATTGACATATTCCTAGTATTTCATATGTCGTGAAGACTGCATTCATTTGGAATTTCCATATTTGGAAATTTTGTACATCAAGCTTTGTCACGTGTCGAGCTGATATTTCTTCAGCCACCTCGCACTAAGCACACACAAACACGTTTTTGAACGTACCGGAAACAATGGCTACCCGGTGCTTTGTAACCAACAAACTTTTTTTAATCACGTTTACACGCACAATTTCAGGGTGACTTGGCACATAATCTCTTTAGTGAAAAACAGAATATACTGTGAATATAAATATGGTTGCATTGATTATAAAAACTATCTTGTTTAGAACTACAGTTATACAGATACCTTCGCTATCAAATAACCTTGAACTGTCTGAGACCAGTAATATTAGAACTACGCATGTGGATGTATCATAACTAAACCTCGGATTTTTAGGTCTTAAACATCTAAGTTTTTGGTGCCAAAATAGACTATTGAAATGAGGTAATTAGGCTTTATAAAACAAAAAGTAGATAATAAATTAGACTATTGAAATGAGGTAATTAGGCAATATAAAACAAAAAGTAGATAATAAAAATAACTCAGAAAAAACTAAAAATTTAAAGATAACACTGCTTTTAGGTAATATCTGCTTTTATTACATTAAAAAAAATACAAATTTCAAATATTTACAATACATTTGCCAGTAAATTATTAACACTTTTTCTAAGTTTTCCACTGTAAAGCTATGGCGTTTGTCACTTAATATTATTTTATATGAAGAAAAAGAGCGTTCTACATCCACTGATGTGATGGGAGAGTATTTCAACACGGGGAAAAAATGATTCGGGATTTCACATTCAATTTGACTTGACTTTCCAGAAAAAGTGTCAGCTACAGCACAAAGACTCTTCAGTCTTGTGTTCTTCTCAAGTACTTTATCTAACTTTGTTTTGACTTTCTCCCCAGCTTCTCCAGGTGCTTCAGTTATGTTTTGCTTCACTTTATATAGAAGCTCTGTTTGTTCATATACCTGTATTTTTCCGGGCAGTAATAATTCCTGCAAGGAATGTGTAGTGAGACCTTATATACACTAAATCGTTGTGAATTAACGGATCACTAAAAACTTTTTTAGTTTCAGTTACGCAGACAGTATCTTCCTCCAGACTCGGCACAACTTCTTTAACCTCCAGCAGGTTCGGGGGGCAGAGGAACATTTGGAAGCTTCCCTTGAAAAGCCTGTACTCTTGTTGGAGTTTTGATGAACACTTTCTTCACTGAGGAAATAAGTTTGTTCACCTTGGGAAATTCCAGTCTGATCTGTTCTGTCACTCGGTTCAGGCCATGGGCAAGGCATGTCACGTGGGCAAGAGAGGGGTAGAACACCTTGAGTAACTGCATAACTGGAGCCATGTAGGAAGCAGCATCTGTTAAGGCAAGCAGAACTTTATCTTCGTCAGGATTGAGAACCTTTAGTCCACTATTGACTAAGTGAGCCACTGTTTCTTGATTTGTTTTGTTCAACTGTTTAGTGCAGATCAGATAAGCTCTAGACGGCGCATCAGGGTTCAGTTTCCCAACAACTAGATTTGCTATGTACCGACCAAGATTGTCAGTTGTTCCGTCAACAGTAATCCACAGATGTGAATCTCCTAGGTCCTTTTGTATCCTGGAGATTGTGTCTTCATAAGTAGGTTGCACATCGTTCTTCCGAAGAGTTCATTCTGAAGGAATTGACCAATGGCAGTATTTTTCTAAGAAAGCTTTGAAACTTGGATCTTCTACTGTATTGGCTGATATGTTTACTGCCACAATGGCGTGACACAAATCTGCACTAAATTCATTTTTCTTATTTTTCTTAATAGAAGCCTCGGAAGTCTGCGTCAAAAATGTTTGCTTCATTTTTGACTTTCACTCCACATTTGCTTTATGTAGAGTCCCTTGAACATGTTTAGTTAAGTGGGATTTTTTTTTCATTCTATACCTAGGCAGAGTAAAGAGAAAAAAAAGTTTAATTTAACAGACTCTTCCACAGACTTTTCATTTGGTCAAAGAATTTTCATTCAAGTAGCTCCTCACTAATTGTCTTCACTAGGCTGAGTGTGACCCCGTTCCAGACCCACTGCTCCTCAGATAAATTCTAGAAGTGCTGGGGATCAAACCTAGGACCTATAGAACCATAGCCAGAAACTCTCACCACTATACCACAGAGGTGGTCTCTTATATAAATACCAATAATAATTCTCGAGTGAATAACATAAAGAATAGAATATTTCACTATTAGCAGTGATACAGTTTATTTTCCTATTTTTAATTTAAGCTTATCTATGCAACACTTATACAGCATAGCCCGTACCCATAAATATAAATTTCTAAACTAAATTGCCTTCAAATGAACTTACCTCTTTGTTGCAAGCACGACCAAAAATAATCTTCCCATCTGTAATTAAATGGGAGAATTCCTCAAGCCACTGACGAATCAATATGGCTTTAGAAGGGTTTTTTTCGGCATAGCAGTTGCACTGTAACTTGTCACCAAATGATTCCTTCCCACTGTGAGCCCAGAAAAATAATGAGCTTGTTTGTGAACTTATCCGATTTTAAGTGAAGGTTAGAGAAGATTCAGTTCGACACATTAGCTCAGTAGCCGCGCGAAATGATATGTCGTTACTGACTGACAGTTGTCAAGAGTAGAGTGCCATGCAGGGGGGAAAGCCTTTGTTCAATGGGATTAATATTCACGGAAATATTGGAGCTAGGAAGAGATTACTATCTGTATTCAGCCCTTGGACTAAATGCAGTACAGTCAGTTTGGAAAAATAATTGTCTGAAGTGCTGAAAATAGACTAATTTTATAAAATATTTTTTACAAAACAGGCATTTTAGGGTATCGTTGTAAAATATACTAAAATAGACCCTAATGCAAAATAGGCAATTTTAGGCACTATAAAATCCATTAACTCATGCTTAAATATATATGAAATGAATAAGTATAACTTCCTGTACAGCTATCGATTCAGGAACAGAAAAGGTTTTTACCTAAAATCTGAGGTCTAATCATAACAACATGACGTCCTAAGTGCATGCGCACTTAGACCATTCAAAAATATCAGACGCGCATATAAAACATTGTAAACCTAGTGTTAAGAAGACAGGAAACTCAAAGTAAAGAAACAGGTGGGAAACCACGTGTTGTAGTCAGGTGAGATTAAAACAATCAAAATGTCACAGGCAATATAGAGCTTGAAGCCTAGGAATGCTAGAACTGTAATCCAAAGTGTTCTTTCTTCATACGCCACTAGTACTGTCTCGATGAATGTTTAGTATCTATGTACTGTACCTAATAACTAGAATTGTTGACATTCTCTTGTTTTCGACTTATCTAAAGTGGTGATTACTGTGCATTCGTGTACGAAAACGTTTGTAACAATGATCTACTATAACTCATGTTTTACCCTAAGAAACTCTTATGTTTCTATCAGGTTGTACCAGAACGTGATTTAAATCCCTGATTGAGTAATTTGTAGAATGCAAATATTTTCCATCTCAAATTTGTTAACCTAACACAGTGTGTAGTATACAAAATACAAGAACGGACGATTTCATCAAAATTTGTCTAAATCTCGGATGCAAGTAAATATTAAGCCTGATGGGATATAAAGATACAAGATTACTGGCTGGGGAAATGCTTGAAGAGATGTAAATTATAATAATTAGAAATTCACTATGAAAATGTGTTTGATTCACGAATATTTACGGTGTTGTAAAGAGCCAGAAATCGGCGCTGAAGGGAATCTAAAACAACTATATGAAAAAAAATTCATAAAGCAAGAGCTAAAATTTGATTAATGGTAAAACCTTCTTGTTATTCTTATGTTATGTAAATGCCAAAACTACTAAAGATGCGTGGGCTTATCTTAAACAAAATTTAAAAGGAAAAAGGATTCATAAGGTGTTTTGGACTCCTCAAAAAACTTTTTGGTTTGAAATTAGAGAATTTTAAGTAAACGAAATGTCATGTATTTAAGTTGATTTCTATTGCTAATGTGGCGTTGAGAAACTATTCACAAAAATATCTTGCACCGTAGACTGGGGCACTTAAGTAAAGTATCGAAGAATTTGATGAAAACTGGAATGGACACTTGATTCGATTTTATACAATGGCGTATTTTGAGAAAATTAATAGGTATGCTGTACTCTAAATGTTGCAGGAGAGATTTGGGGGCCAAGGAACCTCAACTACTGTTGTCCAAGTACGTCAAGAGAAATATTTGAAGATGTGTGCCTATAGAACGGTGGTACTCGAACATTTTGTAGCATGTCTCTTAAATCAAAGGACATCTACAAAACAGAATCCACAAAATATCCTAAATTACGACAAGAGAATCAGAAGAGGAAAATTAATACTGATAGATTTAGAAGTAAAATACACGAGATTCTACTTACAGTACACGGATGTTCCCGGATATGATCACCATGCTTTCACCAACTGTTCTACTAGCATGGCGGAAGCACAGGCGTGGCAGTTTCAACGCACGTCTAACCTCTTGACCTCAACATCGAAGAAATACCAGAGGAGCCTCGCTCGATCACTAGCGACGACATGAGCTACGACAATTACGCCCCTAGCGGATTTCCTTGGAAACCTTTTCCCCTTCGCTTCAAAACTCCCTCCCCAGTCCTCGCTTTTCCGTTGTTGACATTGCCCTATTTGTTGGTCTGGGAAAGAGTATAAAACAGGAATCTCCTAGGCCCATTTATTC